>OU964963.1:10423378-10438378 GCA_918808275.2 Dolichovespula sylvestris | reverse complement strand
AAAACCACAAGTTCCGGTGAGATCGGAAGCTGACCAACGCTGAGCCACCTTTACTCTCGTCTCTCTCTCTCTCTTTCTCTCTCTCGCGGCTTATCTCGCTACCACTCCACCTCACTACTCAACCCACCCCCATCACCATCCCCAAGCTCTACCGCCACTACCATCACAACCACCATCATCGCCACCACCACCATCACCATCGCCACCATCGCGCCAACCATTGCCACTATCAAACTCGCCCCGGCTTAGAATCCCTAAAGTTACGTTACCTATATACGATATTGCATCGATATATTTAACGCGATATATTTAATATATCCGATATTGAAAATAATTCCCTGTTAGCGTGAGATATTAAACGTTATAAAGCGATTGCGGGATCGTCTCGAATTTTTTTATCCCCTCTCCTTCGACTTTCGCTCTTTTCTTCTCTTTCGTTTTTATTTACTTACGTCGATAATAAATAACGAAAGGAATGGGTGATGAATTGGGGAGGGGGGTGGGGGCGGAGAGGGGAGGGGGGAACAAAATTAAAAGAAAAAGAAGAAGAAGAAGAAGAAAGGGAAAAATAGAACGGGATACTTCGCAATAATATGGCTAGCGTACCGTGGATAAACGAGATTACAAATAATATCGTCTACGGCTTTATTTATATTCCAAACGCGTATGAGCGCTCTACACGCACGCGCACGTACACGTACACGCGCGCGCGCGCGCGTATATACGTCGGTAAAGCAATATATTATAATTTTAAATTCGCGATACTTTGATAAGAGCTTAATGAATAATCGATGAACGGGGGGGGGGGGGGAGGGTTGCTCAAAATTAACCGATGAAACCTGAAATCCTTTGGAAAAATTTACGTCGATGTGAAAAAAAAAAAAGAAAAGAAAAGAAGAGAAAAGAAAAGAAAAAGAAAGGAGAGAAGGAAAAGGAACGGTTGGAAAAAGGGAGGAAATGAAAAGAGTGAAAGAAAAGGGAAGAAAAAGAAGTAGAAGAAGAAGAAGAAAAAGAGAGATAAATCGTGATAGATAGAGGGGAGAGGGGGGGGATGCCTTTTTCCTTATTAGACTGGCCTCGTTTTTAAGAAGAAGAAGCAGAAGAAGAAGAAGAAGAAGAAGAAAAAACGTAGCGAGGTAAATTTTAAGTCGGCACACTTTTATATTCGTTGCGAAGAAGTGATAAAGATGGAAAGTGTTTGTAGGTATTTGCGTGTATCCCTTTAATTTCTTTTTTTTTTTTTTGCTCTCCCACTCCCCACCCCCGTCCTGTTTTCGCGTGTCTCTTAAATTCCGTTTCTCTTTCCTTCCTTCCTTCCTTCCTACTTTCTTTCTTTCTTTTTTTTTTTTTCCTCCTCTCATTCGCCCTCGTAACAGTTATATTCCAGAAAAATATACGAAAACCATTTACGCCGTCGGTGGAAAGCCAAAGGAGAGTCCTCCCTTCCCCCTCTCTCTCTCTCTCTCTCTCTCTCTCTCTCTCTCTCGACGTCTTTGAAAAAGGTTCCGACCAAACTGGCCGTATTATGATCCCCACCTACTCTTTAGCTTTCTCGGACCATTCACAGGGGTTCCGGTTTTGCTTTATACGCGTCTGGGTTGCGTGGCCATCGTGAAAGCTCTCTCTCACTCTCTCTCTCTCTCTCTTATTCTGTCTCCTTTTTTCCTTCTTCTTCTTCTTCCTCCTCCTCCTCCTCCTCCTCCTCCTCCTCCCCCACTTTACTCTTTCTCCCTTTCACGTTCTCTGACAACGGCGTACAGAGGAAACCGAAGCGTTCTCGTTATATCAACGAATACTTATACGAATATTTCTTAATCCCTCGCACCTCCACCTTCTTATCCCTCCCTCCCTCCCTCCCTCCTTCCATCCCTCCCTCTCCTTTCAGAGAACTTCGATCCAGTGTACCTATCTGTCGGTACATCGAGAAGATCTTTCGACGATTTTTTCTCTTCTATTTTTTTTTTCTTTTTTATTATTTCCCCCCCCCCCTCTCTCTCTCTCTCTTTTTCTCTCTTTATCTCCTTCTTCTTTTCGAGATTTCAAGTAGAAAAGGAAGCGAGTAAGGGTGATCTTTCAACTTTCTCGTGTTCGCACGCGAGATAAGCGTGTTTTAAGGTTCATTGACCCTGCAGTAATAGAGACCGTTCATTGGATAGTCTCGTCTGATTAATAATCGACTTATACTACTTAAGAAATCCCCCTCTCTCTCTCTCTCTCTCTCTCTCTCTCTCTCTTTCTTTCACGCACACGCACAAGAAAATTTTCATAATCATCTTTCGAGAGGTGTGTGTCATTACACGTAGGTGTATTAATATCCGCTGTTATCTCGAGGGACACTTCTAACGTTATTTCTCGTCAAGTTTTTTTATATATTAAATATACATATATGTATATATATAAATATATGCGTGTGTGTGTGTACATATGTACATGTATATTTATATATGTATCGGACAAAAAGTATTTGGCGACTCTGAAACGGTAACTCGTTTCTTCTTTCACGATGCGAGGGACAGCGATATGACAGGCGCATTCATATACGGAGCGTTTTTAATATCACTGCCTTTATACATATTCCACCACCTCCTATCATATTGGTCGACGTCTTCTGAAATTGTGCTCTGCTGGTGCCGGGGCACCGTATATATATATATATATATATATATATATATATATATATATGGGCCGTTTATGTGAATGCTTTTTCGGGTACGATGGAAGATATCGAGGGTGAGATAACCTGCCACACGGCTATCGAACTTACAAAAGTCTATGTCGTTCGATTCTTTTTACTTTTTTCTTTCCTTTTTTCTTTTTCCTTTCTCCCCTCTCTCCCTCTCTATCTCTCTCCCACTCTTTCTCTTTATATCTCTCTCTTTTTTTTTTCATTCATTCTTTCTAAAGTTTTTCGTTTCTCGTTCAATTTTGTTCATCGTTGCAATTTCTCCCTCCCTCTCTCTCTCTCTCTCTCTCTCTCTCTCTCTCTCTCTCTTTGTGTTTGTCTCCGTCCGTCCGTCCGTCCGTCTGTAACGCAGGGCCGTATTTACCATAAGGCCCATTAGGCCCAATCATCAATCCTCAATCTTTCTCATCAATATCACATTTGAATCTTCCCCGTTAAAAATACTTACGCAAACGACAATACTATACGAAGAACGAAAAGAACAGTTTGGTATATTTGCTAAAAAAAAAAAAAAAAAAAGAACAAAAGGAAAGAAGAGAAGACTAAGAGGAAAACAGTAACGTATATACGACATTTGATCGATTAACACGCCTAATGATTATATACGCTAACGGCGTTACGCGCTTGGAAATGTAAATGCGACCTCTGTCTTCGTTCATTTGTTCCTTCGTCTGTATAAAAAAAGAAAAAAAAAAAAAGAAAGAAAGAAAGAAAAGGAAAAAGAAAGAGAATGGAAAGGAAAGGAAAGGAAAGGGAGAAAAGAACAAATTCGAACTTTAACACTTTTCTGGAACGTTTGATGTTTAATAAGAATCGAGAGAGAGAGAGAGAGAAAGAGAGAGAGAAAGAGTTATGAATAGAAAACGATCGGAATATAAGAACGTGGGATGGGAATGGGGATGAGAATGGGGATGGGGATGAGGATGGGGATGGGCGGAAACGGGGTCTGGGTAAATCGTGGTACGGGGCCAAAGTTTAAGAAAACATCGTCCTTTTTCCGCCATTGTGCGGAACGACGAGCGAACGAGAGGTAAAACGGCGGAATGGTGGAAAAAAAAAGATTTATGGAAAATGCGGGAATGGCGTCGAAGTGCATAAAGTCGAAGTCGTTTGGGTCGAACGTAAGGGGTGCGGGGTGGGGGAGGAGGGGAAGGGATAGGGGGAGAGGGTAGAGTGGTTAAAGGTACCCTACGGTAGTGGTGGTGCTGGTGGATGAGTGGGTGAGTGGGTGGGTGGGTGAACGGGGACGGTGGTGGGAGGAGTGAGACGGGAGGAAGAGAGAGAGAGAGAGAGAGCAGTTAGAGGAACGAAAAGGAATCTTCACGGCCATAGAATTTTCCTTGTAGCCTGAATTAAACGACGAAATTCTCGACTTTCAGGTTTCTCTAAGGGCGGGAAAACGAGCTCCGTCTTACGGAGGCGACGTCTCGAATCGAATAGACGAAAAATCGAATAAACGAAAGGAGGGAGTAACTCCAGGGACGCTCGTAGTTCACTCTTTATTATTCCGAAACGAACAAAACGAAATGTTTGATCGTACGTACTTACCCCTCCCTATATATAACTAACTATCCGATCGGAGGCATCCCTTTTCGCGAAAGGCGTTTCTTCTCTTTTCTTTTTTTGGTTGTTAACGCGAGAATATTCCTGTTTTTTTGAATTCTTTCTTGTTTCTTTTTTTTTTTTTTTAGTATTTTATTTTTATTTCCTTTTTTCTTTTTTCGTCATCGATCCCGTCTTAATTGACATGAAAAAGGAGTCTATCGATCTTATGTCGGTTAATCGTGTATCGAACGACTCGAGTAAATTAATTGACGGTTCGACGTTGAAGAATCCTTTTGGTTTGTAAAAGTCTACGATACGTCGGACGTCTAATGAAAAATAAGTATATACCGATATGAACGGACGATTAAATCGTTTGATCGTTTTCGTTTTCTTTTTTTTTTTTTTTTTTATCTATAAATTTCTTTCATTATGGATATATATATATATATATATATATATATATACGATCATTGCTTGTAAAATGACGGAAATAATTTATAATTAAAAATAATTATATATATATATATATATATACACGCGATATATATATATATGAAAACGATGTTCTTATCCAAGAATTTTCGTAAATCCCACATGCAAGTTCGAATTACTCGGAAGGAATGCGTTCTATCCTGAAAGTTTCACGTTTATAGTAAACCCAGCTCTCCTCGGATATATATATATATATATATATATATATATATATATATATATATATATTATATAAGATATATCGGGCAGGATGGCGATGCCTAAGCGATGGTTTCCTGGAGAGAGGACCCTTGAGGCAACCTCGAGGATGCATAAGGCGCCAGGATGTGGGTTTATATGTAGGCTCGCTTAGAGATAGGTAAGTACAAGGAGGGGAAACCTTTCGAAAGTGCACCTCGCCCACCTCCATCCACCTCACCTCCTCAAACCGGTTCTCTCGTCTACGCCTATTGGTTGTAAACGTTGGAGCCATATGTCCGAGATATGAGTTGGACGGGAGGGGGAGGGGTATACAGCGTATGCACGTCCTAAGAATCCATTTCTGGCGGACATCGATCGGGGTAATAAGTTAACCTCACCCCACCCCACCCCACCCCTCCCTTCCCCGCCCCTCGAATGTTCGCGTTATCGTTCAACGAGAGATTCGTGGGTTTTCGAATTTGTCGAACGCATAAAGGGGGAAAAAATTTGATTTTGATATGCGATCGGAATTGAGATAAACGTGATATTTCCTTTTTTTTGTTTTTATTCTCTCTCTCTCTCTCTCTCTCTCTCTCTCTCTCTCTCTCTCTCTCTCTTTTCTTTTCGGATCGTTCCCTTTATAAATTAGTTTAAGACGAAGAAGAGAGGATAACTTATCTCGCTTTGACGTTGAGAGACCGTCGACGTTTCGAAATCGAACGATCTAGATCTCATAGATACGTTCGAACACGTAACGCGTATTTGTAAATACGACAAGCGGGAACGATAAGAGGCGATAGATCGATCGATCTCTACCCCGTCCAATAAATAAATAGATAAATAACGACGAACGACGTTTAAGATGGCATCAGGATTATATAATCCCGATGACACGTAAAGGATATTATTACTCGTTGTCGATCATTGAATAGCATCGCATATCTCGATAAACGAAACCTCTCTAACCAACCTTCGAATCATTCCAACCCCTCTACAATTCCCTCCCATCCCCACGTCAACCTCCCCTTGCCACCCATTTCCGATCCTACTCACCTGCGTCATGTTCCGGGGCTCTCCCAAAAAAGAAAAGAAGGATACCCGCGTCGAGTTCATTAAGAGAGACCGTGAATATATTTGGTAATTTAGCAGTGTACTTACCGCACGCGTCGACCTCTGACACTGGAATACTACTACGTGGAAACCTTTCGACGGTAACATTCCTGTAAGCCGTACGTCCTACCGCGTCGTTAATTTTGACTCTCTCTCTCTCTCTCTCTCTCTCTCTCTCTCTCTCCTTCTCTCTCTCCTTCTCTCATCGTACTTTACAATTTCTCAAATGTACCGAGCAGAAACGAATTCGCTTGCATTCATCATGCCCGGGACAGACGACGTCTTTTCGTGTTGACGCGAGGAAAGTAGTAATAGTAGTGGTAATAGTAGTAACAGTAATAGTAATAGTAGTAGTAGTAGTAGTAATAGTGGTAGTAGTAGAGAAGTGCTAACACGGGGTTTTGAGCTTTATAAAACGCGGTAACCAGTACCAACGTTATCCCTCGAATCTTTCGACTAACGTTATATATGTGTGTGTGTTGAAATTTAAATAGGTCAATTTGAAGTTGGTTAAATATGTATGTACATATGTAAGTAACTTAACGTAACGTAACGTACGTACGTGTATATCTACTAGGTTAAATTACCGTACGTTATTATAGGACAGCCGAATCGTGCTAATTAAGACGACGACGACGACGACGACGACGAATAGAAAAGGGGAAGGGAGTGGGGAGGGTAAAAATAGTAAAATATAAGGAGGGCAGCGATATGCGCGCGCGTGTATGCGTGGGTTTTTTTTATTTTTTATTATTTTTTTTTTTTACACGGCTTGTGTTCAGAAGTAACCAGGACGCGATACGAGTTCCCTTTTCGAATACGATAAATAAACTCGAGGAATTCGTAGATTGAGATACGTGTACATTTATTGCGTGCAACGTAGATGATAATTCAAGACACACGAGATCGTTGAAGGTATGGAGCGTAGACATATTCGTATGTGTGTGTGTGTGCGTGTGTTATGATGGTGTCGTGTCGACAAGTAAGCAGAACTTCGTTCGAAAAAATACAAATATACAACACCGAGAATCGCGTTCGTAGGGTGTATCCATTGGGCCGATCGTGCGAAGGGGGGGGGGATTTTTCTAAACGAGAAGAACAAATTTTTGATAGCGCGACCGTGTCGAACGTTTGTTTGTCTCGAAAATTGTCTTCGCATGGGTAAGTTCGAGGATACGTTGACGCTGGTTGGGAAAATTGAAAATGCGGGGAGAGCGAAAACGACGGGCTTGTAAAGGGTGAGAAAATTTGGTTGAGGATAAAACGGGGTTGGTAGGTTTTGGGGTGTAGTAGCGTGGTTGCTTTTACGATCTTATAAAGTGTGTACGGTAGTTGTGATGATAGTGATGATAATAATAATAATGATGATGACGATGAAGATGACGATGACGATGATAATAATAATAACAAAGTTAAAAAATAATAAAGGCAATGAAGGGGTAGATACAATACGTAACAGAGAGAGAGAGAGAGATAGATAAATGGATGGATAGATAGATAGACAAAGAGAGAGAGAGAGAGAGAGAGAGAGAGAGAGAGAAAGTCAAGGACGAAAGGAAACGAAAAGGATTTACCGAGTTGTGTTCAATTAAAAGAAAATAGAACATAATCCCAGCGTTGCTGGGGAATACAGTACACACACACACACACACACACACACACGAACAGATTTATATATATATATACATAGATACATACAAACATGATGCCACAAATTTATTTTAATCCTTCGCTGGTATGTACGTAACACCGTTGGAGTATTAAGCGTCCCATTTATAGAACTAGGACTATGGAGATAAGCGAGCCACTCTCTCGTTCTTGCACGTGTGTTTCTTTCTTCCTATCTATCTTTTTTTTCCCCCTTCTATCGCCCCTCTCCGCCTCTTTCCACCACCATCCCCCGTTTCTCTATCCTTACCTTTCTTTCTAATCGTCTATCTCCTTTATTTTTCCCCTCTAACACGTCGGGAGACTGTATGAATAATATAATAACACGTTTCTTCCATATTTTTTTCTTTCTTTCTTTCTGTTTCTTTCTTTTCTCTCTCTCTCTCTCTCTCTCTCTCTTTTTAATCGTACGCAAGCGTGTTATATACCCGGTGTTTCATAAATACATTACGATGTAATCGGTATTAAAAAAAAAGAAAAAAAAAAGCAGAGTAATGAGAGTGAGATAAGCGAGTGAACCTTCTTGAGAGGAAATAAGAGAGAGAGAGAGAGAGAGGGGAGGGTGAGTAGAGAGGAGGGATGGGGGAACGTGGAAATGACGGAGGGATAGAGAAGAGATAGAAAAAAAGAAAAGGAAGAATGATTGCTGTAACTTATTCCGTTTTATACCAATGGGGAAAAGGATGAATCGAACGAACGTAGAAAAAAAAAATATATATATATATATATATGTATATATAAAACGAAAAAAAAAGGAATAAAGAGGGAGGTATCTGGATCGTCCTAATATCGAGAAAAAGAGAGAGAGAGAGAGAGAGAGAGAGAGGGGAGGGGAGGGAGGGAGAGAAAGAATCTCTTGTTTTATCTCGTTAATTAAATGGATCCCCGTTTGCGTAGCTAGGGCAAAGGGGATCACGAAATCGTGGCAAGTTTTATGCCCTTTTCCCTCGCCCACCCTCCCGCCCCCCGTCCCCGGCCCCCTACGGTAGGTTGATCAACATCAAAGTACTACGTCGTAAAAACCTTTACGATACGAAGGTGAACTTGGCTCTCGTACACTTCGTATCAAGTGGTAAAGAAGAAAGGAATCTTCGAAATAAGAAGTTTCACGATCGTTGATGTATCGGGATATTTGATTTGTGGATAGGAAAAGAGTATAAAAGAGGGAGAGAGAGAGTGAGAGAGAGAGAGAGAGAGAGAGAGAGAGAGAGAGAGGGAAAAAGAGAGGGACCGAGTGACAGAGAGAGAGAGAGAGAGAGAGAGAGAGAGAGAGACGATAAGAAGAAGAGGGAGAGAGAGAGTGAGTGAGTGAGTGAGAGTGAGAGAGATAGAAAAAGAAAGAGGTAGAGAGAGAGAGAGAGAGAGAGAGAGAGAGAGAAGAGGAAGTCGAAGAGAACAATTTGAAGGCTTACACGGAAGATGCTTCTTAAAGCGAGTATACGACACTATTCTCTCTCTCTCTGTCTCTCTCTCTCTCTCTCTCTTTCTGTCTTGCGGCAGCTGGTTCGCATAAACGTAGGAAACACTAAACTCCAGGCCTCGACTTTCAAACGACCACATCGGCGAGCGCCTTATTTTTAATAAAAACTACGGATAGAGGAAGGACGACGAACGGACTTACATGAGAGAGAAAGAGAGAGAGAGAGAGAGAGAGAGAGAGAGAGAGAGAGAGAGAGAGACTAGACCTACCGAACGATGAGATTAAAAAGTAACCGGAAAAAAAAGAAAAGAAAAAAAAATATGAGAGAAGAGAAAACCGAAAGGGGGAAAAGGTTGAAGAAACGGAATGGACGAAAACTCCGTAAGCTTCCTCTTTTTCTTTTTCCTTTTCCTTTTCCTTTTCCTTTTTTTTTTCTTTTTTCTTTTTTCCTTTTTCTAAAAGCAATCTATGGAGATACGTGCACGTATACGAGGAAATATGTATATAGTGTATACGAATTTGTCCACAGACCCTATACGATTTGTTACACGTATTAGTACACTTTCCGATTTCCCGTTGCTTTTCTTTTTTTTTTTTTCTTTTGGGGTAGATCGTTGAAAAAAAAAAAGAAAGGAAAAGGAAAAAAAAAAAAATAGAAAAAAGAACAATTATCATCGATCGAGAAGTCGACTTACCCGAAATACCGTCGTAGGTCCACCATTCCTCCCAACTTGCCTCGGATTCTGTAACGAGAGGAAAAAATAAAATTAAAAAACGCTATTACACTTCATTAGAATTTCACTCTTTTATGTCTCTCTCTCTCTCTCTCTCTTTTCGTTCGACTTTACCTACTACCGAAATTAGTGGGTTAACGTATATCGAATCGATCGGCTATCTGTGGTTTATCGACTTTTCGATATCCGATCTACGCGTCGTTGATATCAATCATTTCTTTTTTTTTTTTTTTTTATAGTTTTTCTCCCTTTTTTTCTCTCTTTCCCCCCCCCCCTCTCTCTCTCTCTCTCTCTCTCTATCTCGCTATCTGTCGCTGTCTCTTTCAGACCAACACGAGATTCTGTTAACATCGATATGTTGGATAATTTTAATTAACCGTGAAGTAATTTAGAGACGTGCGTACGTGTGCGAGGCTAGAGCGAGGCTAGATTTATACTTCCTTTTTTTATTTCTTTTTATTTATTTATTTATTTATTTATTTATTTATTTATTTTCTTTTTTTTTTTACAGAATGCATAACATACAAATTGTAAAATACTTTCGTGAAACGAGACTTATTAAAGATGAAAGAACGCTATATATATTTTTTTCATCATTTTTCAAAGCGAGTACGCACAGGGGAGGGGGGGCCTGCTCTTCCAGGAAGTTGTATTAAAAAGTAAGACATTGCATATTTAATGTTAATTAAAAGTAGTGCGAAAGAGAAAGAGAGAGAGTGAGAGAGTATGTATATATATATAAATTGATAGAGAGAGAGAGAGAGAGAGAGTGAGATGATGGTGGTGGTGGAAGGGTGAAAGGGTGGGGGGATAGGAAAAATCGAAGAAGAAAATGTCGGAAAGGAAAACTCGAAGGTTCCATCATTGCGGGAACCCGAAGACAAGGAATGTCGAGTACAGACGTTACTTCTAATATCGATCAATCGTTCGGCCGAAGATAGAAAGAGATGATCGATCTAACGATTTTCTGATCGCCCGACGATCTCGAAAATCTCGAACGGTTGATAGGTATCGCGCGCGGTTTCATGCACCTCTAGCATGCCGAGCTGACGTCTACGATTTAATCCTCTCTCTCTCTCTCTCTCTCTCTCTCTCTCTCTCTCTCTCTCTCTCTCTTTATGTCTTTCTGTCTTTCTTTAAAGATCAGTAGCACAGTTATCCGAAACCAAGTACTTACCCGTTTCGACCGATCACCGATACGATCGAATGTCTAACCGACATAATGTCAGTTCTTACTTGAAAACATTTTTCTTAAATGGGAAGAAATTATTTTTCTGTTCTTCTTTTTTTCTTTTTTTCTTTTTTTTTTTTCTTTTTTTAATTCTATTTCTCTTCCGTCTCATCGATACTATCCTATCCATCCTTCGACGTTAATAATATTTTTCTCTCTCTTTTATTTTTCAAATGTATCCCAATACATTCTCGCTCGTCTATGAAATAGATATATTTCATCGCAACACTTTATTTTCAATTTGATACTAGGTTTCAATCGGGGCGCTACGCCTTATTTTGATCTCTCATCCTTTTCTCTCTCTCTCTCTCTCTCTCTCTCTCTCCTTCACACTCAACAAATTCGTATGCGATTAGCAATTCATAAGATAAATAGAACATCGGACAGATATCTATCTATCCGTATACTTTTCTATTATGTATACATATCTATCTATCTATTTATCTAGCTAGCTAACTATATATATATATATATATATTTCTCATTCCGTCTCGTTGGATCGGGTTATCGCACGACTCCTAGCACCGAAGTTGACCCATATTCGATTATCTGGACGCATACTATTCAGGTCTAGTACTGCTGAAACTAATTGCCTCAAATTGGAAAACTTTCCCCCCGGTACCAACTCTCTACCGATTCTACTCTCGAGCATTCGATTGTCAATCTCCATTTCTAAGCTTTTCTATATGCGTTACCATTCCTTCGGTATTCATAACGAACGCTCTCTTCAAATGCTTCTTATTATATTTATAAATCGAACGAAGGGCGAAGAGAAGAAAAAAATTATTTCGGAAAGAAAGTCGCGTAGCGAGATCCGTAAAAATGTCCTCCCAATAATATAAATATATGTATATATGTATGTATGAATATAAACGTAGAGTAAAAATAAATCGTTCTATGTGTAAAGGCTAAAAAAGGAAAAAAAAAGGAAGATCGATTCGTTTAAGAATAATAGATTAGAATTGGTAGACTTGTTCGAGGACAAAAGAGAAAAAGAGAGAGAGAGAGGGGAAAAGAAACTATTAATTGAAATAACATAATCGAAATGAAATTGTCGATGATGGATCGTTATATACGACATGTAATTAGATTTTACCTATGACACACGTTGTACGTATGTATGATCAATGTACGAAGATGAACGCCAAATGTACACAGGACGACAATATTACCGGCTAAATAATATGGATTTTGATGCGCGACAAACGTGGCCGGAATCACGTACGGGGTGTCACATTTTTAATCGATTCACGAAATTCTTCGGACAGTGATATTTACGTTTCTTTTATTTTATTTTTATTTCTATTTATTTTTCTTTTTTTTTTTTTTGAATAAACGAAATCGAACGATTTACAAAAGGAGCATTATTTTTCTACGCGAGTCGTGGTAAAAGTTTAAAATTCAAGATTAAAATTTCTATCGAAAATCGCTCGTATACTTTTAGATCGATTCGAGCGATTATTTCTTTCTATTTTTTTTTTTTTCGTTTTCTTTCGCTTCTCCTTTTTCTTCCGTTTTATATTCTTCCTCTCGTACACACACACACACACAAATATTCGAAATGACGCGTACAACGGTGGGATACCGATCGATCGTACGAAGTTACGTTCCGCGTGGTCAGTTAGTCAGTTAGTTAGTTACTTATTTAGTTAATCAGTTATTCGAAAAAAAAAATAAAAAAATAATAAAAAAATAATCGTCGGTAACCGATAATACGAGAAGAGAAAATTTTATTCGCACGAATAAATTGAGAGATATTCTCGTTCGTGATAGTACATAGTCTCGTGTATCGTTATTCGCGACGGACGACACCGTATAAATTATTCTCGATAAAGGTATTGTATGGACTTATAGAAACAAAACAAAAAAAAAAGTAAAACAAGATAAAACAAATAGCAAAAAAAGGAAAGAAAATGGAAGAGGCACGAAACGATTTGTATTATCGAATGTCCTAGTGTTGCAATAAAAGAGAGATAGAGAAAGAGAAAGAAAGAGAGAAAGAGAGAGAGAGAGAAGAAGAAGAAAAAAATTTGTCGAGGAAGAAATCGAGAAAAGAAAAAGAGGGGGAAAAAAGAGGTAGGAGGAGGAGGGGAGGGGAGGGGAGGGGAGGGGAGAAAATTGAAACGACGGACGGAAAAGGATTGGATTGATTAAAACGGGGCCACGTTGTATGTATATATATATATATAGAAGGGATGACAGACAGGAGCAAACGCGAAGGAAACACGGCAAGAGAGAAAGAGAGAGCGAGAGAGTGTGTGTGTGAGAGAGAGAGAGAGAGAGAGAGAGGACGTAATCGATGCATCGAGCGTGGCCGCGTATTGTCGCATTTCGATTAATCAATCGGGTTGTGAAGAGGGGGGGGCGGGAAGAATCAGGCTGAGGTAGAGACGGGATAATCGGTCACGACAAAGCGTGCCACGAATAAAGACCGCTTATGCGATTGTCAAAAGCCTCGTGTATTCGACGTACAGAACAGAGACAGAGAGAGAGAGAGGGGGGGGGAGAGGGATAGAGATAGAGATAGAGATAGAGATAGATACAAAGACACGTACTACGTAACACATATCTAACGTTTGATAATATATATATATATATATATATATATATATATATATATATATATATATAGAGAGAGAGAGAGAGAGAGAGAGAGAGAGAACTACGTGCTATTAAACTAGAATGCAACGAAGAATACAATCGAGGATACGATCGACGATCTTTTAACGTTGATGAAAACAATTGTTTGGAAAAAAGAAGAAACAAAAAGAAAGAAAAAAAAATATATATATATATATATATTGTGTGCACGGGTGTAAACAAACGCGTGTGCGTAAACGTGTGTGTGTTGTGATTGTCGATGACGTTGAAGTTTTATCGAGTATCTTTCGTAAATTGCGAAAAGCTCATCATGCATCTCTACGCGTGTTCGTTATATACCTGGATACATACTTTCGAAGATGGAGGAAAGAAGTTAGAAAAAGAAAAAGAAGAAGAAGAAGAAGAAGAAGAAGAAGAAGAAGAGGAAGTAGAAGAAGGGAAATATACTGCAAGGGGATAGATTCTCGTTGTTGTTCGTTTTAAGTACCGTACCAAGGCTAGTAGTATACCAAAAGGTGGCGGTGGCAGTGGCGTTGAAAGTTGAAAGAGAGCGTGTATAGGAAGTGTATAAGGATACAACACCCCGTTGGATGAAAAAGAGGGAGAGATCCATAAATCATTCCGTAGGAGAGAAAACTCCGAGATACTTTCGGCATCTTTACCTGCGTGTGTTGGTTCGTTGCTTGGTATCTATGTAGATCGTAGAAGGATGAGAGAGAGAGAGAGAGAGAGAGAGAGAGAGAGAAGGGAAAGCTACCGGAACGACTCTCGCTCGCGAAATTCTTGAAGTCACGATGCTTATGTAACGCCATGCTATATACAAAAAAAAAAAAAAAAAGAAACTAAAAAAGAAAGATCGTTGGGTAATAACATATTATTTGCAAACGAATAAATGGATTAACTCGAGTTACGATAGGAGAACGTGAGTTCTTAATTCGTATCGTTCGTTCCGTTGCTTTCTTTTCTCCCTCTCTCTCTCTCTCTCTCTCTCTCTCTCTCTCTCTTTCTGTCTCGATCAACAAAAAAAAAAAAAAATCGAAAAAAAAAGAGAGAGAGAAAAACGAGGATCCTTCGCGGTCTCTTAATTGGGTTCGATTCGACGTTTAGAAGCAAGAGCGCGCCGCCGAATTTACGAGATTTCCGCTTGGCTTCGTGATTGAAAGGAAGCGTTGAATCAACGGAAGATTTCGGGCTCGGACAAAGTCGGCTAACTGATAATTCGGTTAATGGTGGGGGGAGGGGGGAGGAGAGAGAGAGAGAGAGAGAGAGAGAGAGAGAGAGAGAGTTGGAAAAAGCTTATTGGCTTTTATAACGGTGACTTCTTGGTACCTACTCT
>OU964963.1:10415878-10418378 GCA_918808275.2 Dolichovespula sylvestris | reverse complement strand
GAGAGAGAGAGAGAGAGAAAGAGACTGGATCGCTCCTTTGGGATCCATCGAACGTGAATTGCGCGAACGAACACATTCTTTTTACGAACGACGATGGTACTTCGATAATGACCTTCACGATTTTGTGTCCATTCTTCACGATCGCTTAAACGAGTCGGCGCATACTTTTATTTATTTATTTATTTAATGATTTATTTATTTTATTAATCAGTTATTTATTTATTTATTTATTTTTTCTTTTTCTTTTTTCGTCGGCAAAGCAAAAAACGGCCAATAAGCAAGTAATCGCGACCGCTAAAGGAAATAAAAACGAGAAGAGAGAGAGAGAGAGAGAGAGAGAATAAAAAAAAAGAGAGAGAGAGAGAGAGAAACGCCAGGCGTTGCTGTATCGTCGAACGTCATTCGAAATCTGTTTGAGTGCTGGTGAAAAAAAAAAAAAAGAAAAAAAAAGACAGAAAAAAAAAGAAAAAATGGGAAGAAAAAGGGAAATAAAAAGAAACAAAAGGAATGAAAACAAAACGAATATTGATAACGCGAGAGAGGAACTTCGGGAGATATTCCCCACCCCCCCCATCCCCTGACCCACCCCCTCCACTCGTTATTTTTTTTTTTTGTTCTTTTCTCCGTTGTTTCGACTTTTTTCCGTTTCATTTCTCTCTCTCTCTCTCTCTCTCTCTCTCTCGCTCTTTTTTTTTTGTGCCTTTCTACCGCATTTTTTCTTCTTTCCCTCTTTTTTTCTTTCTTTTTTTTTTTTTTTTACGCAAACACCCATGAAATTTTAAACATTCCGTCTCGCGAAATATCGATAACCCACCGCGTAGGTTCGAGAAGAGGCAGAGGGCCGGGACGTCGCGCATATTTCGAATGCGTCGACCCCTGGCGACTCTGTTTTTTTTTTTTTCTTTTTTTTTTTTTAAATATCGCGCATTTCATTAACGAGAAAGCAACGCGCTCGTTGGCTGGCTGACGACTGACTGGCTGACTGGTTGGGTCAGCTAGCTAGTTGGCTAGCTGGTTACACGTATCGTCCGTCGTCTAGTTCGACCCCCTCCCCTTAACCTCCCTCCCTCCCTCACACCCTCCCACCGTCCTTTCCTTTTCTACCTCCTCACTCGTGCCAACCACCTATTTTCAATTTGTTGCGTTGCCGACAGAAATTCACGCGTACGATCCCAACGAAATATCGAACGCATTAATTTTCATCGTATATGGTATATTCGTAGCCTTGGCTAACAGCGTTTTAGTTAATTCACATTCCCTTTTATGGGAGCGTTTCCCTTCTTCTTCTTTTTTTTTTTTTTTTTTTTTTTTAGATTTTTTTTCTATCCTTTTTGTTTCGACAATAACATCATCAACAACCATCGTCCAGAAGCATTCGACGATATTTAAGTGGACGACGAGGCCTTTTGAGATTTTATTTTTCGTCGACAATCCACCCGGTACCACCACCTCCTCCTCCTCCTCCTCCTCCTCCTCCTCCTCCTCCTCCGTCCGATCCAATACACTTTCTTTTTCCTTCTAATTAATGCTTCTCTCCTTTTTCTTTTTTCTCTTTTGTTTGCGTTCTAATTTATATTCAATTCTTTCGTTCTTGCGAAAATTAAAACAAGAAGAAGGAGATGAAAAAGAAATGAAAAAGAGGAAAGGGGGGAGGAGGAGGAGGAGGAGGAGGAGGAGGGAATCTCTCGAGTTCGATCGAGATCGATGGTGGTTCTCGTTCTGAGGTGAATGTAGGTGGGAGGACGGGGGGAGAGAACGAAACTTCTTCATTCTATTTTGGTTTTTGGTTGACCGCCGCGCCGAGACAACACACAGAACCGTCGTTCGTACTCCAAACTTCGTTTTTCTTCGAGGAAGGAAACAAAAAAAAAAAAAAAAAGAAAAATAGAAAAAAGAGGAAGAAAAGAAAGAAAGGAAAAGGAGGAAACAGAAGGAGAAAGAGATGGGAAAAAACCGCAGGGAACTTAAATACGTACACACAAATGGACGGAGACAGAGAGAGAAGAGAGAGAGAGAGAGAGAGAGAGAGAGAGAGAGAGAGAGAGAGAGAAGTAAACAATAAAATAAAAATGGAAGCGTCCGACGGTAAAATCCGATTATATCTACTTCGACCTGTAGGAAAATAAAATTCGTTTGATGGTTTCTCGTAGAATGTGAATCGAACTCTTTTCCCTTTACCACTCCTACCACTCCTTTAACCACCCCTATACCAACCCCTGTGCTCCTTATCCTCCTCCTCCTCCTCCTCCTCCTCCTTCTCCTAATCCTCCTACTTCTTCTTCATCCTCTTCTTCTTCGCAATTTGTTAATTAATCGCGATCGTTTATCGGTAGATACAATTTTATTGCTCGGGCGAAATAAAAAAAGAAATAATAAAAAATAATAATAATAATAAACAGATGAAGAGGAGGAGGAGGAGGAGGAGGAGGAGAAATAAAGAGTGATCCCGACGTATGAATGGGTTTGAACTGAACCCACCTTTCCGTGGCAGTCAGCCAGG
>OU964963.1:10400878-10410878 GCA_918808275.2 Dolichovespula sylvestris | reverse complement strand
AAATAATCGAAAATGTCCCCAGGATTAGGGCGTGAGGTGGTTTTCAAGCTTTTGGTGCATGAATTGCGGCGTGACTAAAGTCACTTAGCTCCCTTAAAGGGTTAACAACGCTACCGGCCCCCGAGGGCTACAGTTTTAGAGTTTTCGTGTGCGTATATCGAACCGGCCGAGAGAATAAGAGAAAACGAGAGAGTCGGAAGGAGTTTATGTGTATACATGTGCATGCGTGTGTGTGTGTATGTATGTGCATTTATGAGAGAGAGAGAGAGAGAGAGAGAGAGATCTCAGCCCGCGGGCCACCAAGTTTTGTTAGTTTCGTGCTCTCTCTCTCTCTCTCTCTCTCTTTCTCTCTCTTTCTGCTTGCTTACGAAAGCTTCATCTTTATGCATTCAACCCCAACCATCCCCTCCCTCGGTCCCAACGCAAGTCAACCATATTATTGTTTTACTTTGCCGTTGGTAATATCGACATACGAAAATAACCCTTTCTTCCTTCCTTCCTGAAAACCCAAATTCTATTTTCTCTATTTGCTTTCCTTTCCTTTTGTTTTCTTTTCTTTTTTCCGTAAACCCTTTCTTTGTCTTCCCTTTCCACATTTTTTTTCCCCCTACAGCCCACACCCCACGTCGTAATTTTCATCATTCAAATAATTTAATTCGTTGGGTTTCTGAATCATTTTCGAGAAGGACGTGAAGTTATTATAACGTTAGATTTGATACGTCCGAAGTTTCTCTCTCTCTCTCTCTGTCTCTCTCTATCGATCATCTTTAAAAAAAAAAAATTGATTGTCATTTTACTTCGAAAGATCGATACCTTCGTTAAGGATAATTAATTAATTATTGATAAATTATTTGTATTATATTATGACAATGATAATAATAATAATAATATGTAAAATATAATAATGACAATTCTTGTTATAATATGGTACATTATGATATATTATTGTTAGTATAATCATGTAATATTTAGAATTATAATAACGTATAATATTAGTACGTACACACCCCCTATCAAATAATATTATACTGTGGCAAATTATTGTACACGCTGGAACAATATTAGTTAAGGTATAAAATAACAATAATAAAATAATATTATATTTATATGCATATATATATATATATATATATGTATATATTATTATTAAGTTTAACGTAATAAAATTTTGTTCAGAAACACCGAAAAATAAATTGATACGATGAGCGTTCGCAAACAATCGTTTCATTCGGTAATAATAACGTTACCACGGTTGAAAACGAAATCTGTCGTTTCGTGCCGTTGTATATATATGTATATATATATATATTTTTTTTTGTACTCCGTGGAAAAAGTTTCTTTCTATTTTTTTTCTTTTTTTTTTTTTTATGTATTTTTTCCTTTTTTTTCTCTCTTTTTCATTCGATTCTCGACTTTCCAGGGATTCGGTTCAACAATGCCACGTTGTCCGCTGTAAATTCTCACAACGAATACGTAATTTCTTTGCAAAAGCTTCGTCGGCGTTCCATTCGACTCTATCTCGATGGAATTGTAAAAACTCGAACGTGTCTCACGAGATATCTCCCTGCGTAGCTGCTCGCAAAATTAAGAATTAATTTATCACGTTCGATATATCACGAATGTTAGTCGTTGTAACTTCATATACGTTATATCATATATACATATACATATATAAATATATATATATATATATATATATATATATATATATCGCAATAATTACGAAGAGTATAGACGTATACCAATTATTGTAAATAAAATGTCTGAACAAACAAATAAACAAACAAACAAATGTTATTCATTAATTGCAAATACTCGTTTGCACGGTCATTCGTTATTTGTAAATTGAAAGGAACGAGACGGTACAAAAAAAAAATCATATTAATTTATTTTATTATCGCGCAAGTCTAATTAACATGGACGTGTGTAATTGAAATAAAGGAGAAGGGAAGGGGGAAAAAAAATGAAAAGAAGAAGAAAACTAAATGTGTAACCTAGACCGCGTTTATCGATCGACTATTAAAAAAAAAAAAAGGAAAAGAAGAAATATTTCTTCTCGAGAGTAAAAAAAAAAATAACCGGTTGCGTATCTTATTTTTTACGTTCGTCGTGCATCGTATACATATACAAGAAAAAAATTGACGATTTAACAACGACGACTCTGTTTGAAAGTGAATAAAAGAATGCGATGTTATTACATGAAGCGAGTAAACAGTAACGATGATTAAAGCAAACAAAGGAGAAAAAGAAAAAAGTAATAACGACTCGTGTTCTTTAACGTATCGGCAGTTATCGTTTGTTGCAAATTTCATCCCCTAAAATTTGATAATTTCCAGCTCGTCTGTCTAGCTTTCCACTTCCGTCATTCTCAATCTCTCTCTCTCTCTCTCTCTCTCTCTCTCTCTCTCTCTCTCTCTCTCTTTCTCTTTCTGTCTACATATATATATATATATATATATATATATATATATATATATATATATATATATATATATATCTTTAGAATTTGGAGAGTACGTAAAGAGAAAGAGGGTGATAGAGATAGATAGATAGAGAGAGAGAGAGAGAAAGAGACAGTCAGTGTGTGTGTGTGTGTGTGTGTGTGTGCTGCCAGATCGAATATTCGCGTGAAATCAATTTGATAAAGCTGGAAGCGGCCGGTGGTGATGGTCGAACTCGCGGGAGCCCTCGTTGACTATCGAAATTGAATCGCGTTCTACCCTCTCTCTCTCTCTCTCTCTCGCTCTCTCTCTCTCTCCCACCACCCCTCTCCCCGTGGCTGCTCGAGGCAGTCGGTGAACGGGTGCAAAGTGTTTTCAACGTCGGGAAGAAGGGTGGTTGCACGTAGTAAAGTAACCTCGGAGATAATTTAAGTAAATATTTCGAAGCATAAGCGCGAGGGTAGAATCCACGTGAGGAGAGTACTGATTAAACATTAAGATCGATCGTGCCGTATAAGGGTGTGTGTAAGGGTGAAACGAGGATGGGGGGTGGCGCTTGTTTCCAGACTTAACCTTTATATATATATATATATATATATATATATATATATATATATATATATGTATGTATGTATGTATGTATGGATGTATGTATGTATGTATGTATATATCGATAAAACGAAATTGGTGCTGTGCGATGCCTCGGCAGTGCTTCGAAGCGATAAAATCGAGCAAATAACGGTGTAGATTCTATCGGATCTCGGTATTCTTTTATCACGGAAGCATATCAAATAAGTCTATAACTAACCACGTGCTACCTATAGCGAAAACACCCACACCCACACCCATCCTTATCGTCCTACCTACTTAACCGGCCAGAGAAATACCAACTTCTACGTTGATCCCTCTAACGTCCGATGATATTTCTCATACCCGACATATATTGTTTCTTATTATTATTATCGTTATTATTATTATTATTATTATTATTATTATTTAATTACATACTTATTACGTAAATATATCGTAATTTTTATTTTTATTTCTTTTTAATTTATCAAACACGTCCTCGTCGAGAACGAAGCCGCCAAAAAGTATTTATCCACCGTTAATCGCGATATATTGATTTTCAATTGAATATTTAAAATGTAAAGAAAAAGAAAAAGAAATGTAAAAAGTATTTCGAACAGTCGAGTTAAATCAAACCATCCTCTATAGTATGTGTTCGTATATATGTGTATGCATGTATTACGGAAGTATGCGTGTATGTAGATTATTCGTGTACGTGATATACGATACGTATAGTAATTTGTAATTCGAACGAGTTTTCAAACGATTAACGTAGGAAATACTTTGATCGATCGTGTTACGATTATGCATGTACCCCACCCCCACACCGCGGGTACATAATGACGTAATAAAATATTTATCGTTGATCGGGTAAACATTGAGATGTCGAGTTTCACGCTCGTCGGTACGAAAGAATGAAAGGGATAAAGATATATATATATATATATAGATAGATAGATAGATAGATAGATAGATGGCTAGATAGAGACAGACAGACAGAAAAAGAGAGAGAGAGAGAGGAGGACAAAGAGATACCTAAAGAGAGAGAGAGAGATAGAGAAAGAGAGAGATAAAGAGAAGTAGATTCGATTCTATCACGATGGCCCGAAGCACGATACCGGCCGTGATCGTGGTGTATCTCGATGCAAATTCGAATTTTCATTGAAACCGTTCCCAGGAGATAGGCAGCGTGTAGAAAGACAGAGACGGACAAAGAGAGAAAGAAAGAGAGATAGATAGATAGATAGATAGAGAGAGAGAGAGAGAGAACATTAGGATTAACCGTAAAAGATGGATAAGGAGTAGCTCGTAAAATGAATTCCTCTTCCTCTAAGGCCTTTTCCCTTGGTTGTTCGTTCATTCGTTCGTTCGTTCGTAGGTTCGTTCGTTCGTTCGTTCGTTCGTTCGTTCGTTCGTTCGTCGAGTGGGTGATGTGAATGTGAGAAACTAGCGTGAGAGCGAGTAAGAATGGAAAAGAAAGAAGAAAATAGTAGAGAAGAGAGAGAGAAGAGAGAGAGAGAGTGAGGAGTAAGAGGAATGGAAAGATAGCGAGGTAAAGGGAGATGCCAAACGAGTGGCCAAATGTAATTTAAAGAAGGAACGAACTTCATCCTCTCGCCACTTTCGACCCCACTTCATCCCCCATCCTCGGCCAACGACCAGAAAAGAAGGCGAAAAGTTCAGTCCGGTTTACAATTCAGTCCGCATAGAACCAACCTACCGCCAACCCTTCTTCTCCAACTCCCAAGACCAGTCACCCCCTCACGCCCACCCCTGCCCACTCACGACTATCACCACCACCACCAACACCACCACCACCACCACCACCACCATCTACTTACTTTTCCTTTTCCTTTTCGTAACCTCTTACGTTACTGCTCCTATTTGACTTTGGTGGCTTTAGGTGTGCTACATGTATATATATATATATATATATATATATATGTGTGTGTACACATACAAACATATATGTATATATACACACGCCGCGAACCCTACTCTACCACCATCATCACGCCGTCGTCTACCCTTTTTACACACTTCTAGTACCCTTACTCTCACCCTTCCCTTTTTCATCCCACGATTCTCTTATGGTTCCTCGTTTCTTTTTTCTTCTTCTCCTTCTTCCTTTATCCCTCCTTTTACAGCGCCAATACGACGACTCTTCGATCCAGTAAAATTACAGCTACCTTATGTACACACACACATATATATATACACACACACACACACAGAGACACACGTGTACCTATACATATATAAATATATATACACACACATATATATATATATATATATATATATATATAAAATACATAACACCTACGTACCCCTACCAAATTCCGACTTTTATTTTGTATTTTGTTTGCTCTCCTTCTTCTTTTTTTTTTTGTCCTATCCTTTCTTCCTTCTTCTTCTTCCTTCTCCTGCCCCGCCTACCCTTCGCTTTCGATTACTTCTGATCTATCTTTTGTACGTTTCGATAGGGAGAAGGTAAAGGGTGTTGACTATAAAAGTTGAGGGATCAGGAAGAGATAATGATGATGTTGATTTCGTTATCGATTTCAACCTTGTAAGTAAGTGTACGATCGACCCACGAGGTCGGACGAAGAAGTCGTTTGTTTTCGATATTTTTCTTTCGAGCCTACGGCTAACTTCTAACCGTTCGTCCCTTTTTTTTTAACGTGCCCTTTTTTCGCGTTACCATGGGGAACATGGGTCCCAAGACAAGAACGCGACGCGTTTGCCCTCCGGTTAATTCTCGTCTCCGTCATCGAAATCCCCTTTAACACCCTCCCTACCCCTCTCCCCCTCTGACCCTCCCAACGAAAATTGAAGAACAAGAGACCTTTCCTTTCTCCTCGTCCTTTTGAATGTTTTCGCGACAACCGGCCCTTTTCTCTCTCTCTCTCTCTCTCTCTCTCTCTCTCTCTCTCTCGCTCTCTCTCTCTGTCTCTTTTTTTTTTTTTCCTTTTTATACCCTTGTCCTCTCGATTCGACACCTATCTTTATTGCAATCGTTCGTGGTACTATTTCTTTTTCTCTTTTTTTTCTTTTTTTTTTTTTTTAGGTGCGAATCGAAAATATAAATTCAGATGGACCGTGACTGTTTTCGAAGTAAAAGAAAAGAAGATAAAAAGAAGATTCTAGGGATTCTCTCGACGAAGAAAATTCTCTATTCTAAGTGACAACGAGAAGGCGAACGCTTTTATAAAATACTATATATATATATATAGTATATAACAAATGTAAATAATATACCTATATCTCTCGAACATTTTATATACCAAAAAAAGAATTATATAAATATCATTAAAAAAAAAAAGAAAAAAACCATTCCAGTGATCATCGATCATTTTAAAGTATCATAACTACATTAAAAATCGAAGAGGAAATCGATTAGAAATAAAAATGAAAGGAAGCAAATTAATCAGACTTTCTAGAATTAAAAGAGAGAAAGAGGGAGGTAAAGAGTAGAGAATTATGATTTCTCAGCGTGTAAAAAATTGATACGCAAACATATATGATCGATCGAATGATACAATTTTCTATTCGAAATAACAATGCCAATAGACAGAAATAGAAAGAGAGAAAGAGAGAAAGAGAGAGAGAGAGAGAGAGAGAGAGGAATAATTTCACAATTCCAAAAAATCGTTGAACATAGTCCGCACGAACGCGTCGATTCTTCTTCGCGATCCTTCCTCGAAACGTTACGCTCAGCAGTCTACATACTCAAGGAAGGAATATAAGAAGAAGAAGAAGAAGAAGAAGAAGAAAAGGAAATAAAGAGAAAAAGAGAGAGAGAGAGAGAGAGAGTCTTCGTGGCTTCTTAGAGGCGGTTGAATTCCAAGTGGCCCATCCGGAGTCGCGACATATTTCAGTGGTACGCCGTAATCGAGGGTGGGCCACTTAAAATGGAGTTATCAAGACTCTAGGAGGGGAAAGGAATGGGGGGGGGGGGGAAAGGAAGGTGGCGTTGGAAAAATAGAAGGAGGAGGAGGAGGAAGAAGAAGAAGAGGAATAAGGGAAGGAAAAGAGTGGTAAAAAGGTAGTATCCACCAAAAGGTTCCTCTCTCTCTCTCTCTCTCGTTGGAATAAGAATAAGAATAAGGGTGAACCGTAAGAAAAGGAGCATAATGTTTCGTTAATCCGAGCCTCATCCGTGAAGAAGAAGGAGGATGAGGATGAGGAGGAGGAGGAGGAGGAGGAGGAGGAGGAGGAGGAGGAGGTTGTCTCATCCGCCGGTCATCCCTAAATTTACGATTTTCTCCCTACCACTCTCCCCTTCCCTCCCACTCGCTATTCCACCGACTCCTTCGACTTCTCCTCGTCCACGTCATCTCTTCTCTCCTCTCTTCCTCTCCTCCTAATATCCTCTCCTCTTCTCTTCTCCTCTCCTCTCTTCTCTCCTCCCCTCCCCCTCCCCCTCCCCCTTCTCCACGCGTTCCGTGGCGTAACTACTCGCGCTTGAAAATCCTCATCTTCTAAGGCGCCAGGGGTATAAACGTTTTACCAGAAGCGCGCTTGGTGAGCCGTAAAAGGCGGAAAACGTTGGAGTGCTCGGTGCTTCTGCACGTTGCTCGGAACGGAGGTTAGAGGGTGAATAAAAATGAAAAGAAAAAAAAAAAAAGAAAAAAAAGGGCGGAGGGGAGAGAGAGACGCGGAGCTTTTCTATGTAGATGGATAGAGAGAGAAAGAGGACAGGGAGAGAGAGAGAGAGAGAGGGAGGAAGGAGAGACAGACGGAGAGAATTAGAGAAAATAAGTGGGAGAGGGAGAGGGAGAGGGAGAGCGGCCTAGGTTTACCACTGCGTCATCAGCGTAATTGTATGCGAGGGAATAAACAAAACTATAAAGCTCGCCGCTCCTGGATTACTTTCCATCCCTTTCTGAATTTTCTTTTCTCAATTCTTACTTTACCTTCCTCCTCATCCTCATCCTCATCCTCCTCTTCTTCTTCTTCTTCTTCTTCTTCTTCTTCTTCTTCTTCTTTTTTTTTCTCTTCATCTTCCACCACTTCGTTAGATTTCTTTTTTCTTTCGTGCGTTCAACCATCTCATACGCAAATTGCATATTGCAACGTGCCAGAAGATATTGTATATCCTTGGGGATGATGTTTGGTTAGGAAATACAAGAAAGAAAGAAAGAAAGAAAGAAAAAACGAGAAAATAAAAAAAAAAAAAGAAAAAAGAAAAGAAATAAAAAAAAGAAAAAATGAAAAGCTCAGGGTAAACGGGAACGTAACTCTCTCCCTTTAATATTTTCTCATCTTTAAAATGTTCATATTCGTTTGTACTATGAAGATCGTTATTAGTCGATTCAATCGGATTTATATCGTTGAACCTTCTCTTTCTTTTTCTTTTTCTTCTTTTCTTTTCTTTTTTTTGTTGTTTCAATAACGAAGAGTCGATATATCTCGTATTAGTAAATAAAACTTCTTCTTCTTCTTCTTCCTCTTCCTCTTCTTTCTCCTCGCTTTGTCTACTTTCTCTATCATCATCCCCCTTTAATTCTCCTTTACCCACCCTCGATACGTGCGAATGCACGAATACACACACAAACACACACACACACACAGAGAGACACACAGACACACACCTACATATCGTAGCTATTTCGATTGTGTTCCTCTTCTTTAGCGGTTGCTTTTATTTACCTCATTTCCTGCTTTGTTTACACGAAGGCTCTGTCTTCTCCTCCCCCTCCCCCTCATTCTCCTCCCCGTCCTCTTCTTCTCCTTCTTCTTCGTCTTCTTCTTCTTCTCCTCCTTCTTATTCTCTTCCTTCTTTTTCTTTTTCTTGCATCTCCGAAGAATCTCTCTCTCTCTCTCTTTCTAGTCTTTTCTCACTTGAACGAACGTGGTCTGTGAAAAAGGAAGAATAGACACAAACATACAAAGAGAGAGAGAGAGAGAGAGAGAAGAGGCCTCGATCGTTCACCAACTAACTCTCGAGAGCCGACCAATGGGATTAGAGAGGCCGATCGACCTCCTGGGAAAGCATTTTTCCGATATTCGGAAAGGCCAACGGGTCGAATCCTCTGGAAAAGTCTAATACACACACCCACACACACACACACACACACACAAACACGTACGTATGAGAACGAGCCGTTTCGCTTGGTTAAACAGACCGGCTAATATTTTAATCATCCTTTAATAATAATAATAATAATAATAATAATAATAATAATAATAATAATAATAATAGTAATAGTAATGTAATATTGTACATTGGAATAGAAATATCATAAATGTCCGGACATTCAAACATAACGGATTAAGATCTAATATTAATAGAGAATATATATAAACAAGAATTATATATATTCCAATAGATATTGAATTAAACATTGAAAAGATAAAAAGATATAAAAATAATACGTTTATTGTATATATATATAATAGTAATATAATAATGATAATAACGATAATTTAATTCTAATAACATTTTCATTAATCCCTAATTAATATCGACACATACGATTTTGTTATTAATTTTAAATCTCGAGCGTCGAGACTACGGCGTTCACGTCGATAATATCGATACCACTCGATATAAGTATATCTCATAATTTTTCTGAAGACGATATATATATATATATATATATACACACGTTCGAATTTTCGCTATTTCTCGTTTCGTATCTCGAAATTCTATTTTATCTCGGCCCCTCTTTTTTATCTCTCTTTTCTCCCGGGCCCCCCCCTTCTTTCTTTTTTTCTCTCGTTCTTTTCCTTCTTCTTCTTTTTCTAGCTAGATTATTTTCTCACGTTCGAATGATAGATACGAAATGGATCTTATCTTATTTTTGGTGGATTGAAGAGAATGAGAGTTCTTTGATACGTTGCCAGGATATCTTTCTCCTCTTACAGGTACATATAGTTATGTACATATTCGTATACTCAGGTATTTCATAAGGCCAATTTGTATATCGCACCTTGGCCCGTTTATATACGTATATAGTACTTGCTATAACCTTTATCGTTTG
>OU964963.1:10340878-10395878 GCA_918808275.2 Dolichovespula sylvestris | reverse complement strand
GTATGTATGTATGTATGTATGTATCTATGTATGTATCTATGTATGTATGTATGCATGTATGTATGTACACGTACATATGTTCGCGTGTACACGTGTATTCTATACCGTATACCGCTTCGAGCCGCTTTCGAAAGCAAAAATGTGTAAAAACAAAAAAGAAGATAAAAGAAAAAAAGAGAAAGAGAGAGAGAGAGAGAGAGAGAGAGAGAGAGGGAAAAAAGGACAAAGAACGAAAGTACGACATGTCAACAACGATGACGACGAATATCGGAACAACAACAAAAAATCAAAAAAGAGCGCAAAACATGGGCCGATAACTCGACTTGCATATACACGCGTGCGGATGCGTTTACTGACGTATGAGCCTCGGAGAAATAAAAATTCGATGGTAAAGCGTTGCGCGGTCGAATCTGTAAATGGAAATCCGTAATAATATTTCCTGGGAGAATAAAATTTTCATGCAAATTTTTCCAAAACTTTCTCCGTGAATTGTGACGATGATGATAACGTTGGCGGTGATGAGACGGGAGAGAGGGAGAGAAAAAAGAGAAAAAGGAAAGAGAGAAAAAAAGGATGGAAGGAAGGAAAAAACGGAGATACCAAAAATAAAGATAACAATCAAATCATATAGAATGAAGCGGAAGGAGGGGTTCGTGAAGGAAGAAGAAGAAGAAGAGGGGAAAAAAAATAAAGATAAAACAAAATTTCAATTAAAACAGCTACCTTAATGCACTACGATATCAAACTTTGATGGATTTCCGTCGGAATTGGATGAACGAAATTTGAACAAATTTTATTTATACAATTTATAATTGCCGTATAAAATAATTCAGAAACGTTGATTGTTAAATCCATAAAATTATTTCACTTTAAATGGGGCACGGCACGAACACTGATATTGTAAATAACTGCGGATGACCGTGTAAAAGAATTTTTATGAAAAAAAAAAAAAAAAGAGAAGAATGAAGAAAACAAAAAGTCTAATAATAATAATAATAATAATAATAAAACAGGAGAGAGAAACAAGTTATTACGAATTATTCGAATAAAATAAAAGGTTAGCTTTATCGTAGGACACCGGCCCGATTCGTTTCGTTTGAATTTAATATTAAAATGTTTTTAAAAAAAGTTACGTTCCATTTTATTACGTTATTAATAATACGTTCGTTCGTTCATTCGTTCGTTCGTTCGCTCCGTTCGTTATAACATATAAAGCATTGTCCATTTTTTTGGCGTTTCGATGGTTGTTTTATTTCTTTTGAAAAGAAAAATGAAATAACAAAAAAAGAAAGAAAGGAAAGAGAGAACAATTTACGTGACCTATAAGTCCTAAATGAAACGGAAAGACGTTTATTTTTACGAAAATGCATCTACGTATATGCATACGTACGTACGTACGTACATACATATATATTTATAAAATTAAATCTTGTGTAATCGTAGTGAGAAAAATTTATGTATATATAAATATATATATATATATATAAAATTTTTATGTATAAAAAGCTCGCCATATAACCGTGTTAGATGTACGCGTGCATGTGTGCAATGTCTTTGTGGAAATAGGCGAGACAGTTATTTTTTCTTTTTTCTTTTTTGATCGTTTACGTCTTTTCCAAAGAAATTATACAGGTCAATGTCTCTTCTCGAAATTTATATGCATAGATCGATAGTGTCTATATATATATATATATATATATATATATATATATATATATATATATATATATATATATATATATAAAATTTGTCTACTAAAGATCGTCCGAACATTCCCAATTATTCCCGGACAATTACGCGAGAATAAATATAATAATTGATTTCAATTATTTATTAAACATACGTAATATTATAACAATTATAAATGCGATTTAAATTTATGAAGATATATTGAACGAGATTAATTATGTCTCTCTTTTTTTTTCAGAGTATTTCATTATTTTATCATCTTATTATTACGTTACGACTATTTTATTATTCGACATATATATATATATATATATATATATATATATATATATATATATTTAACACACGACAGATATATATAACCGAGGAGAAATTACGTATGTACACGTACGTATTGAACAAAAAAATCGACAATTGATTCGCTAATTAATTAATCTTCATCGATCGCATGCACGTATTAAAAATAGTATTACAATCGATCCTCAAATACACGCAAACAGATACACACACACACATATATATATATATATATATATATATATATGTATGTATTTCCTACACACGTATATATATCCTTTACCAATATGATCCAATGTTTATCAACTTTTCAAGAATTCTACGAATTAGAAAAGAACGACGAAGTATTTTGTCGCGTTTGTATTACGTTTTCGTATATACTTATAGGTACATATATCTGTCTCTTTTTAAAAACATTAAACGAGGACTTAACAGAAAGAGAGAGAGAGAGAGAGAGAGAGAGAGAGAGAGAGAGATAACACATTCGCCGTGTGTGTATGTTAGAATTGAGATATCTATTTCCAAGAAATTTTTCAAGAAGATTAAAGGAGATATAAACAAAGAACCGATCGAACGAATTCTCGAAGGACGAAATAGAAATAAAGGGAGAGAGGGATAGAGAGAAATCTTCAGTCATGTCGAACAGTCCGAGGCGTACGGATCTCCACGTAACGAGATTAAAAGGTAACGATATTGTACTATGAAAATAATAAATTTTCGTTTTAACATCGAATCATTAAGGTTTCATCGTTTCATATATATATATATATATATATATATATATATATATATATATATATATATATATATATATTGATATTTATATATTAAATATCAATTATTATAAATTTCATTGTAACATCTAATATTTTACGTTTTCCTCGTAATTACACGTATTCGATATTATATCAATATTATATTACGATATATTTATTATGAATAACATTATTCGATATTATATTACTGCGTTCGTCTTTAAATAGATACGCGTATAAACATTTTTACACCGTTTGGATATATAAAGTAAAGTTGTTAGAAATTATCCTACGTATATAACTTGCTACGTTTCGTTGGATTTTCTATTAGCTTAACTATTTTCAAACCATCGAATAATTTCCGCGTCAATTCGCGATTTGACATACGATTTTTAATATAACTTCGAACGACGCGTGACGTAATTCGTGTATATAAGTACTACCTAATAATATGGTTGCTCTATAATTGAAGATGTGTACATATCTGATTTTTCTTTCTTTATTTCTTCTTTTTCTTTTTCTTCACTATTTTATACCGATCGTACCTTTAACGATTCTTACCGTCAATTACGCGGATTAATTCGGATAAAGTCGTAAAACGATTCGATCGGATATAGAAGATAAACGTATTAAAAGTTTTGCGGGACGATGGGGATGGATGGGGGGGGAGGAAAATCGGGGAGGTGGGGTGGAGGGGACGGGGGGGAGGGGGAAGAGAAGGAGAGAAAAGGAGAAACGAAATAAAACGAAACAAAAAACGAAACGAAAAGAAATATAAAAGAAATATAAAATACTTTGTTACGTCGTATTATACATTATGACCAACGAAGAGAGAGAGAGAGAGAGAGAGAGAGAGAGAGAGAGAGAGAGAGTGTATCTCTATAATCGTCGAGGAGAAGTTTACCCCTGATGCAAGTGATCTTGGAACGAGCAAAGGACTGATGTACTAGACGGAGAAAATAGAAGAAATCTCGGACACGACGAGAAGGGTGATTATATTCCTTTCTCTCTCTCTCTCTCTCTCTCTCTCTCTCTCTCTCTCTTTCTCTTTACTCATACTCGCGTGTAAATGCACGGACACAACATCAGTGCGAAAAATTAGAGGTCGATGGACAAAAATGCTCGTAATAAACACGTGTACGTATGTCGGTGACATTAGGGTCAGGAAAATGAACTAATATCGTGTACCATCTTATAACCCAAACCTTTCTCCACACACACACACACACACACACACACACACACACACACACTCACACACACACACATATACTCACTCCACTCGTTCCATCTAACTCTCTCCCTCTACATATATATATATATATATATATATATATATATATATATATATATATATATTTTGCCTCGTCTACTACTCGTTAGAGTGCTTTCCGAGTCCGTGTCCTAATTAGAGTCCGCATAATGAGTCCGTGAGACACGATCCTAACGCACGACGATTTCATAATAGTCCCTAGCGTGGTAAGGTTTATATAGGAAAGAACGAAAGGATAGAGATCGTAGGTAATAGCGCCGAGGGAATAGCATACTTTCTCTCTCACTCTTTCTCTATCTATCCATCCATCCATCTATCTATTTCCTTTTCTCTCTCACTCACTCACTCATTCTCTCTCTCTCTCTCTCTCTCTCTCTCCCCCCTTTTATCTCTCTCTCTCTCTCTCTCTCTCTCTCTCTCTCTCTCTCTCTCTTTTTCTAACTGTCCGTTTTGTCTCTTACGCTCGGCCGAAATTTACCACGAAAATACGCCAAACACGTAGATACCGTGCCACGTATGAGTGCAACTAATTAAACTCCCTAGGAAACTGGCACGAGAGAGAGAGAGAGAGAGAGAGAGAGAGAGAAAGAGAGAGTGAAACGTGGAAACGTCGTCGTATCAACAGACGTTTTCTCTCGCGAATCGCCACAGGTGACAAGCCGCTTTTCACGTACGTGATTATACTCCCATACGTCTCAATTTATACGGCAAATTTCAATCGCATTATAATTTACCCGAAAAGACGTCAATGTTATCCCTCTCTACCACCCCCACCCCCTCCTCCCCTCGCCGCCCCTCTCCCAGCCACCGTCGAAAAATGTTTTCTCAGTCGTTTGAAACGTACTGTAATGTGTTTTGCAGATACGAAATGAATTTTTTCTTTCTCTCTTCTTTTATTTTTTCATTCCATTTTCTTCTTCTCTTTTTCTCTTCCCCCTCCACCCCCTCCTCGGATCATTTAAAATCGAGTATATGCGTATATAAACTTTTCTCAATCCTATCGATCGTTGTATTTAATTTATTGTCTCTGATGTTATAACGAATGTTTGTATTTTTTTTTTTTCGTATGAAAGTATGAGAGAGAGAGAGAGAGAGAGAGAAAATAAACTTGCACGTCTCGTTATTTCTCATTTTGTTTTTTACGTTCTCGTCGTCGATATGTATTTCTCGTTTTATCGAAGAAAGTTTGTTTCTTTACCTCCCCCCCACCCCCGCTCCTCATTAGACACAATAATGCATTCCGACGAAACGAATACCTTTCGTTGCTTATTAACTATACTCAATTTACCATTATCCACCGTAACGAATATTTCTTTTTTTTTCATTTCCTTCCATGGAAAAGAATAAGAGGAAGAAGAGGATAGCAAAAAAAGAATTATATAAAAGAAAAAGTAAATGGGAAGAAAAATGATTTATATTTCGTGATTTTCTTCTAGCTGCGTACGTTTCACTGTTCGCGGAGGGAAATCGACGGAATTTCAATAGCATTTGTTTTCCCCATAGAGAGAAAATATTTCAATATTCCTGCCCATCATTTTCCTCGTCTCTTAGAAAATACGAACGTTATATATATATATATTTAAAAAAAATAAATAAATAAATAAATAAATAAAAAGAAAAGAAAAGAAAATGTATTTCTTACGTTAGCGGACAGATACGTACCGACGAATCGAGTACATTCCGTAACTGTTTACTATAATTCAATTTATTATCTAATATTTTAATGTATATTTTATAAAAAAAAAAAAAAAAAAGAAAAGAACGAAAAGAAAACAATATGTATACACAGATCCTTTTTATTTTCTCGCGATCGTTGATAAGTTTAGTTGTGTATGGAGAAGGAAATCGATGGTATTTCAATAGCATTCGTTCCCCCTCCGTTGCCCATAAAAAAAAAAAAAGAAAAAAGAAAATTACAACATCCCTGAGGCCCCCGTCATTTTCGTCGTTCGAACCTCGAAAAATTGCGAGTGTTTTTTGCGACGGGGTACGAACAAAGAAACGAAGAGAAATTGGTAAAGAGAGACAGAGACAGAGAGACAGAGACAGAGACAGAGAGAGAGAGAGAGAGAGAGAGGAGGGAAAGAGAAGATAAGATATATAATAAAAAAAAAAAATAAAATAAAAACAAGATAAAAAAGAAGACGAAGAAAGGAGGAATAGTTAGGAAAGAAAAGGAAAGAAAAGAAGAGGGAAAAGGAAGGAAGGAATATATTTCTTACGTTAATAGAGATACATACCAATGAATCGAGCATCTCTCTCTCTCTCTCTCTCTCTCTCTCCTAACGTTCTTCATTAAAGCAATGAACAAGCGGGAACTCCCGCATAGTCTAGCGTTTATTTATGTACTTCGCGTTTAGCCGGCAGCCGCCTCTAATGCGTGCGAACGTATCCAGCCGCTTCGTTCTCTCAGTACAGAAGCGCAACATATATATATATATATATATATATATATATATATATATGCATCCACACACACGTATACATATACGTAGGCGGTTAACGTGTGTGGGGTTGAGAGGGTAGGGAGGACGAAGTGCGTGTACACTCAGTCCCGGAAATTGTCGGAGACGAGAAGGATAACTTCGTTCAGGTTAGAGGTGATTCGATTTACCTGGGAGGCCAGCTGGGCCAAAGCGATATATACAGGACGATGCAAGCTGGGACAGCAATATGTAATCCACTTTAGCCATACACACTCTCTCTCTCTCTCTCTCTCTCCTTCCACCACGTGTTCTCTCTTTCTCTCTCTATCATCTCTCTATCTATCTATCTCTCTATCTATCTCTCTATCTCTATCTATCCATCTGTCTATCTATCTCTACCTTCCTTCTTTCTCCTACATTTCTTTGCGGTCACAACTTTGCGAAAAGGGTTTCGTGTCTCGCGAAATTCTTTAACAATCCTCTTCCTACTTGGTTGGCTCCTACTCGTTAAAAGGTATATCATGGAAATTTTCTTAAAACGTTACACTTCTTTCGCTTTCGATCGTTCCGCCTGTTTCTCCTCCCTTGTTTCTTTTTTCTTGTTTTTTTTTTTTTTTGAACCTTCCCCCCTGTCGTCCATTTAAACAAAGCGTAGTACTAAATAAACTCGTTAAAGGAGGGTCGTCGAGAGATGGTCGTCGTAGAGATAGTAGAGAATTGATAAAAGAGAAAGAAAATAAGGAGGTGGACGAATGGAGAGAGAAAAAATGACGTTCCAATCCTCCACATCCACCTCCACCTTCACCTTCACCTCCATCGTTAACGTCCGATATAGATTAGTTCGTTCTCTCTCTCTCTCTCTTTTTCATCCTTCTTCTTCTTCTTCTTCTTCTTCTTCTTCTTCTATTTCTCGATCGATAAACGCGTCTCAACCGTTATAAAACAATATAACAAGTCTTCAGCGAGAAACCAAAAGGAACAAAAAATGGTCGGGGGTAGTAGAAGGAGAAAGAAGACGAAGAAGAAGAAGAAGAAGAAGAAGAAGAAGAAGAAGAAAAGATGAAAATCAACAACCCAAGCAATTTCAGTGATAATAATGTTCTATTAACGTCTGCCACTAACTGCTGTCATCGAAGTTTATTATTACTACACGTCATAAAATATCTTCGCCAAAAGTATATACATATGTATTACCTAACTACCTATATCTCTATAGAGATAGCGGTATAGTGTGCCGCCAATAAAGGTTGGGTAGCCCGCCCCACCCCAACCCCCCCCCCCCCCCCCCGTCCCCACCCCCGCTGGAATATTTCGCTCGGCGAGCAAGTTTAGAGACCGACGCGCGAGCTCTCTTCGTCGTTCACGTTCGATGTCGATAGCCACTTGAGAACTTCGATCGTCTGAGCAATCTCATTATAATTAATAATATCGTAACATATTTCTCCATTTACCTACTACCTACTAGATTGAAAGCTAGAGGCAACCATTATTATTTCCCTATATAAGAGATACACCGCAATATATGTTGTTTAACTTTATTTCCGATTTTCGACCCATTAATAATATCTATGTGTATATATATATATATATATATATATATATATATATATATGTATGTATGTATGTATGTATGTGTGTTAATGGATTAGTAACTGGGTGAATAATTCAACGTTTATCGTATACTCGAGAAATATTATTATTATTATTATTATTATTATTATTATTTTTATTATTATTATTACAAACTGGATTATGATACAAACACAATTTTAAGTGTAATAACTTTTGTTCGTGTACGGATTTAAAGTGTTACGAAATGAATTTTGTCCATTAATATACCAGAGAAACGTTTTGGGAATGATTAAAAAGCGCATAAATTGAAATCAGTAGAGTTTATCGTATGTTAGAAGATCTTTTAGAACGTGAAACACGGCTAGACACGCACGGGACGTTTTCTTTCGTCGCGCGTGTACGCATATATAATACAATAATTAGCGATGTATATATATATACACATATATATATATATATAGAGAGAGAGAGAGAGAGAGGGGGGAGGGAGTATATCGAGTCTAATCGTTGAAGAGGATCCATAAATTTTGATGATATTTTCGTCAAAATGGAAAGAAAAAAAAAAGAAGAAGAAGGAGAAGAAGATGAAGACGACGAAAAAAAAAATAAAATAAAATAAAATAAAAATTTGACAGAGTAACTTATCAAATAGTTTTATATACTATACTTCTATTAAACAATACCGCAAACGATGAGGCCCCGATAGCGTGAAAACGTAAACGTTCCGAATAATAACGTTGTTCCGGTCGTTAACCGGGACCAATGGCATATAGTAGTAATAGTAGTAGTAATAGTAGTAGTAGGCTTGGCGTCACTATCGACGCTAAAGATAAAATAGTTACCGGGGAAGTAAACTGACCTATTTAACGTTTTCATTAAAAGCACCCCCTCCCCCCACCCCTGATTTTCTGCCAGACCATTTTCTACCTACCGTCCGTTCATTCCGTTGAGCCATTCGTAAAGCAAATACAGGTTATTATTATTCACGGACTTGGCGAATTGGAGGGAGAGGGGACGGGGTGGGGTGGGGGTGGGGGGGGGGGGGTTGCAGACGTAACGCGAACGATGAAATTTATTCGACGAATGGTGTTAGTAGTAATAGTAGCATTAGGTTGTTGTTCCGTATAATATTTGGTGGTATCAAACATGTACCCGACATTACGTATGTATGTACGATCCGCGAGATATCAGGGACGTTATTAAGGATCGATATAACGGCGAATTTCGATAATTTTAAAAGGCGAATCGATCTGTCGTAAAGAGTGAACGAAGAGAAAAATATACTTGAATAAAGAAAAAATAATTTCTCGAATTCGAACGAATCGATTATAATTGTATTAGTATATTCCAACTATCTCGTGTGTGTGTGTGTGTGTGTGTGTGTGTGTGTGTGTGTGCGCGTGAGTAACGATGAAACTCCGTCGATGAAACTATTCTATGAAAAGTATCATTATTGGATTAATATCGAAATATATATATATGTATATAATATATGTATATAACTCTAAGGTTTACCTTTAAAATCACCGACCCGCTATATAAAAATGGTCGCTGTAAGAGCATTAAATCATATTTAGGAGTCCTCTCTCTCTCTCTCTCTCTCTCTCTCTCTCTCTCTCTCTCTCTCTCTCGTCCACTTTATTTTTTTAATCCATTTTTATTTTCCTTTTTTTTCCATCTTTAATAGCCCTGAATGTGCTCGGCAAAGAAAAGGGAAGAGTAGAAAAGAGAAAAGAAGGGAAGGGAAAGGAGAAAGAAACAAGGGCAAAAACGAAACAAGACAAAAATGAAAAAAAAGAAAAAAGAGAAAAAGAAAGACAATTACGAAAGAGAAAGAATAACGAATGTGCGAAGCTATTATGGAGTATCGTGCGACCACGTCATGTCCTATGCAGTATAGCAAGGTCGACCGAGCGAACTAGCAACACCTCCCACCACCACCTCCCACCACCACCACCAACACCAACACCATTGCAAGCCTTAACATAGCGGGTATGTAATCCACTTTAGCGCTGCACACAGCTAAAGTCACGTTGCTGAATTAAGAATACCTGGGGAGAGTTGGCTGTGCCAAAATTTATGTGGTATCTTTTAAGTGCCAAACGATATTCGCGCCATTAAACGCTTTTGTCCCCCCCTTTAGACATAAACGAAACCGCAGGTACGATAACGTACGAATTAACAACTTCTCTTACCTTAATATGGCTCATGGTGTTTTCACATTGTCGTTCATGTCATCGATATTACGAATTGAAATTTAATGTTCTTCGATTCGCTTAATATCGTGAGCGATTTCAATCCATGGGATATGACGAAAGATATTATATTTTATTTATAAACCCGAGTGAGAGAGACGGAGGGAGGGAGGGGGAGCTATATATATATATATATATATATATATATATATATCATAATTGTACTTGTTATACTTGGCTATTAGATTTACACGTGAGAATTTATATATAATATATAATGTATATATTTGATGGCCAATATGAAAGCGGGATAAAATTTCGACGACGAAAGTTACACGGTCCGTGCACTTCTTTAAAAAAAAAAAAAAAAAAAAAGAAAAGATCGATAAGCAACACAATAAATCTCCAATGGAATTAAACGATCGACGTGACGATTGGAATTGAATATGACCGTTCATATCGTTTAGCTTTCCTACGAATAAGATTCCATTTAATTTGTCGATCGCTCTCTTCAAACGATTCCGTCGATCTTACACGACTGCTTCTAGGGACATCGGTAAGGGTGGGAGGTGGAGAGAAGGGTGAAGGGTAAAGGGTGTGTGGGAGGAGGGAGGTGGGAGGAGGAAGATGAAAGGAAGGTAGTCGAACCTCGCGTTGAATTCGGTCATAATAGTCGCTCTAATAGTCGCAGTAATAATAACAGGAGAGAGAGAGAGAGAGAGAGAAGAGACGTAATTAAGCCCCGGGGGACTAGGACATGTTCTTCCTTAATGACGGGTCCACTGATCGTTCTCATTAATAAGCACTCGGTTACGCGTAAATCTACAGGAATGAAGGACCCTTCAATTTCGTAATCGATATCGCATATTTATCTATAAAGCAAATTACGCTTACGTTTATTATTTCGATACTCGATCTCGTCGAACCTCCCGATCTGTTGATTTATACATACAATGATCGATCGTTAATATTTATTTGTTTATTTTTTTTCACTTCCTTTCCTTTCTTCTATTTTTACAAGTATTTATCATCGAGTATAACATCGATCTAACAAAGTAGAAACAGATCGATCGATCGATCGATTCGAGTGAGTTCGGTAAGTCGTTGAAAATTGAATAGATCAAATCGATAAGTATCGACTACGAAAAAATTCGTGTGCCAGAACGAAAGGTGTAGGGGAGAGGTTGAGAGTGAGGAGGAGGAGGAGGAGGAGGGAAAGGAAAATGAAAAAAAAAAAAAATTATACGCGAAGGATAAAAATTAATCGACGCGCGCCGGAACGAAATATTTAGAGAATCGATCGAACGACCAACGCTCGTATAGAGGTGGTGTCCCTTAAATCCTCTTATACTAGATATTTCGTAAGACTCGAACTCCTATGGTGATTTCTAATGGTATACCGAAATCCACGCGGCATCGTTATATCCCCTCACCTCCGCCTCTCCTCCCACCCCCACTTGGTCTGGCTTCGAACCAGCTTCGCTACTTGGTCGAGCAACGCGTCGCGTCGCGCGTTCATTTTCGGATAACCGCGAGTATATATGTAGGTGAATACGCTTTCTCTTCTCTGTTCATAGCATATCGGTATCCATACGTATTGTACATACATACAACATACATACATACATACATACATACATACATATACATATCATACATATATATATATATATATATATATATATATGCATATATAGATAACTAGGTAGGTAGGTAGGTAGGTACGAGGAAGGTACGAGCGAGCAAATGAGAGAGATAGAGAGATATAGAGAGAGAGAGTGTGTGTGTGTGAGAGAGAGAGAGAGAGAGGACATTCACGCGAAGCTGAAGCACGCTTCGTTGTTTCTGGTGCGTGTAAACGTTACGCTCGTTGCCCTATCCATAAGCTGCTGCTATAGAATGCGTGTTTCGAGTTAGGATTTCTCTCTGCCAGCGTTACTATGCAGGAGGACAGGTAATCCTCACAAAAGAGAGAGAGAGAGAGAGAGAGAGAGAGAGAGAGAGAGAAGGAAGGAAGGAAGGGTTGTATTGCTAGCAGAAGGGTAGTGGCATTCTGGGGAGGGGGCAGGGGGCGGGGGGCGGGTGAGGCTTGGCTCGAATTTAGCCTACGCGATAAGGGTAATCCAAGGCTTTCGAAATGCCGGATAATTTCTGTGCGAATCGTGTCCCACGTTGCGCACACGACTATTTTGAGAGCGATGCCAATCGCTAGAGATAGAGATAGAGAGAAAGAGAGAGAGAGAGAGAGAGAGAGAATGCACGCGTGATTCAGTATCAGTACCCCCTCCCCTCCCCCACTCCCCCGGTACTTTCCATTTCCAAGGACTTCAATGTTGAAACACTATACCAAGATATTTTCGACGATATTTTCCAAACGATCGATCATCGATCATCTCCAACCACACCCCCCTCCCACCCCCCACGATCTTCGAGTCCGTCTGTTCTTGTGTTCTTTTTGATTTTAATTTTTTTTTTCTTTTTTTTTTTTTTTCTCTATTCGCGATAGATCTCAAAGCGTCCTTCGACCTGACCGTCCACCCGGCGCGTGCGCGTAATTAAGATCTTTCGTCGAATCCTTTTTTCTTTTCTAATTTTTTATCTGTCTTTCTTCTTTTTTAATTTTTTTTTCTTTTTCTTTTTGGGCTGGCAATCGGAGACATTTTTTTCTTATTTCTTTTTCTTTTTTTTTTTTTTTTTCATTGTTCAACGAAGAGAACGTTTGAGTTTCATCTTACGGAATAACTTTCGTACGGATGAAATCTCGTAACGAGAATGTATTTCATACATGGTCGTTGAGATATACTTTCGATCATTCTTCTACCTCCGTGATTGCCTTCGGACAGGCTCGGAGAAAATGGGCGGGTGGTTAAAAACGGGAAAAAGAGAAAGACGAAGAAATAGAAGAATAGAAAAATTGTGGCGATTTAAAACGGAACAAAAAAGGAAACCCAGTCGTCGCACTTGTATAAGCTTATCTAAGCCGACGATATGGGCAGCAGCGAGGTAATGCAATTGCCATGGTTAATCCGCGCCAACCATCATTGGTATTACGATCATAATGTTATCATCGTTCGTAGCGAGACACGGTTTGTGGTAAATCTTTGATTACGTGCTAACGTTTATGAATCGATTATCTAAAATCGATATGTACGTATGTACGTATGTACCTACGTACAGAGATATATATATATATATATATACGTATGCGTTGTACGCTATGTAAGTACGCAGATACGTACGTACGTACGCATTTAACGTATGTTTCTTTTCTTTCGTTCTTTTTCTGTCCTTTTTTCTCTTTTTTCTTTTTCTTTTTTTTTTTTTTTGGCGTACGTCTTCGTCTTCTTTCTATCTCGTTCGTTAGTTCGTTCGTTCGTTCGTTCGTTCGTTCGTATCTTTTTTATCGTTTTTTTTTTTTTTTCAATCTTTTCGTCCTTCGTTTCGCGCTTAAGTGACATTAAAAATAAATAAATAGAAAAAAAAAAGGAGGGTAGGGAAAGGGGCAAATGTGTTAGAAAGAAACAAGTTTCAAGTCAAACGAGCACAGACAAGAGACTTTTAAACGTCGAGTTTCATTTCTGCCCGATAGCCGTGAATGAAATCTGTGAAAACGTCGATTCTAATTCAGCTCTAAAATCTTTCCCCCTCTCCCCTCCCCCTTGGAGAGGTGTACGAGTCGATCTACGGTAAGTAGCGCTCTCTTCAATCGCACGACGTTATATATATATATATATATATATATATATATATATATATATATATATAAAGGAAATTGAGAGATGGAGAAAGTGAGAGTAAGAGAGAGAGAGAGAGAGAGAGAGAGAGAGAGAGAGAGAGAAAAGAATAAGTGGAAAATATCTTCGGAAAAGGTGGGTTCTCGAGCACGATAAAAGTTTCGAAAGATACGTGTAAGTAAGAGTAAAGGAAATTCGAAAGATGCTCTTCCCTTCTGGAGCTTTTTAAAAGTTATCCTCTTTCTGGCCACGGTACGAATACCTCTACGCGGTTTCTTAATAATGAAGCACTTTTGTCTATTTTCGCGGGCGCATTTAGAGACAAAGAGGAAAACGAAGAAGAAGAAGAAGAAGAAGAAGAAGAAGAAGAAGAAGGAGAAAAAAAAAAGAAAAAATAAAGGACGATCAATTATATTTCGATTATAAAAATGACTTTGGTGGTTAATTCGCTTTGAGCTCGATCTACGGACGATCTACGTCGAATCATGGACGAATTTTGTCGATCGCGTTGGGATCGAGCTAATTCGATCGATCGATCGATCGTTACCACCCGATACAGTCACGTACGTTAAACCCCTCCGTTCGAATTTAAATCGCATGGAATAATGTTAAAATCGTTGCCCATTCGAATCCGAAATTTAGAAAAAAAGAAAAATAAAAGGAAACGTTACGACCGTACAGAGAGTAATAAAGTATATGATGCGGAGTAACGCAAGATATTTAATATATCGGGGGAAAATATTTGACGGGTACAAAAGGGGTGAGATTCGGTTAGAACGAAAAATTCCTAAGTTCTGCTACAGACGAGAAATATTTTCCATCTTATTAACGGCGTCCCATACGTGGGGGGGGGGGGTGGGGGGGGGGAAGGTGGTGCGTGGGTGGGTTGGTGGATGGGACACCTTGTTTTTCAAATATTTTCAACGATCGAGAGCGGCATTTGAAAATTTCTTGGATTACGTATCGTCCACGAGTTACAGAGAGATACGGAAAGAAAGAGAGAGAGAGAGAGAGAGAGAGAGACTAGTAGTCTTTTTCTTCTCTCCCAAAGGACAATCCTCTTCGTCTTTTCGACAACAGCATTTTCCTACGATCGTAAGGAAATACCTGAAAGCCATGCAAATGCCTTTTTGCAACCGAGAACCAAACTCAACCGCCCAAACGATATTTCGCGTTTCTCTTCCTTCCGACGTAGGAATTCTCTCTCTCTCTCTCTCTCTCTCTTTCTCTCTCTGATCGGCCCCCATCCTCGGTTCGTTCTTCGTTCCTCGATTCCATCGATCGATTTACCACAATACGATATTTTCAGCCAATAAATTCCACGCGAATTCTTAAGTGTAGAAACCGACTGAGAGATTGGATGACTCGAGAAAGTAAAAAAAAAAAAGAAAAAAAAGAGAAGGAAAGAAGATTAAAGATATTAAAGAAAAGTTACGAATGTCGTCGCTATATATATATATATATATATATATATAATATTATGGATACATTGATATATTCCGATCGATAGATATCGTTTTCGAGTTTCCAATTGAGGAGGATGTATTTTTGAAAAGTGTAATATCAAAGGACCCGAAGTATGAAATATAAATGATGTGGTCCACGTTCAACGTCGTCGTCATCAACGAATTCACGAGTTTTAGTAGGTTCACATACACACGCACACACCGACTCACACAAACACGGACTAACGCACTCACGCACTCACGCACTCACACGATGATAAACGGACGGACGACTCTCGTATACTAACACATACTAAGGATAGTTACTACTTCTCGTCTTTTCGTTCTTTCAAAAGAAATAACCAGAGAATCGAGAAATGAGTTTTTCACGAAAGAAAGAGAGAAAGAGAGAGAGAGAGAGAGAGTGAGATGAGAGAGAAAAACTTTGAAGCTAAGTTATTCCAACGTCGCCGAATTCTTCGGCTATCGGCACAAAGAAGGAAATATTATTCCACCTTTCCTCTCTCTCTCTCTCTCTCTCTCTCTCTCTCTCTCTTTCTTCATCTGTCTCGTTAATCGAAAATTCGAACTTTAGATTACACTCGGCTTCCGCCTACGTTCCTTGCTCCGGTGGTAAGAATTCAAAGGACATTGTGTCGAAACTTAGGGACGACACTCCTCTCGGATAAGGACGCTGTGGTATTCGCGAGAAAGAGATAGATAAAGAGAGAGAATAAGAGAGAGAGAGACGACCACGGGAAGGGACAGGACAGGAGAGAGAGAGAGAGAGAAGGACAATAATAAAAAAGAAAAAAAAAAGATAGAAAGAAAGAGAAGAGGATAGGGTGTGGGAGGGGAAAAAAAAAGAAAAGTAAAAAGTCAAAAAAAAGAAAGGAAAGAAACGCAAAAGAACGAAAAGATAGACTTCGGTTATTTCTACCTTGAGAAAAGTTGTCCCTTGTGAAAAGACGAACCGGTTGGTGGTGGTTTTGGTGCCTTCGAGGCGAACTTTTCGTCGCTCTTCCAAACGTCCACCATAAAACGATGTTCTCTCTCTCTCTCTCTCTATCTCTATCTCTATCTCTATCTCTATCTATCTATCTCTATCCATCTCCATTTCAGTGGCTTCTTTTTCCTTTTCCTCTTATATTTTTTTTCTCTTTTATTCTTTTTTTTTTTATTTTCTTTTATTTTTTTTTATTTCTTCTTTTTTTTCGTTCCTATTCTCGACAAATGGACCCGACGAAGTGAGAATCCGTGGCAATGTCTTCTTTAGATCGGATCAGAAGATGAGAATCGTTACTAAATAGAAAACTACGCTTTTTTCCCCTCCCGCTCGTGGAAAAGTTTCGACGAACCAGCTGACGACAACTTTCTTACGTCGTACGGCTTACGATTGGACTTCCTCGTACGGGATCGTAAGTTTCCTCTCGTCCGATATATATATATATGTATGTATGTATGTATGTATGTATGTATGTATGTATATGTGTGTATATGTAAAAATTAAGAGAAAAGAGAAACAAAAAGAAAAGGAAATAAATAAAAGATCGTTGTGGTCGATGTTTTTCTTTTTCTCGGTTTATATACATTTACACATATATTTATATATTTATATTACACATATATTTATATATATATATATATATATATATATATATATATATGTATGTATGTATGTATGCGTGTATGTGTGTGCGATTATGTATATACCTACATAATCTTGTTGTCTATCTATCTATCTATCTATGTATATTAATCGAATTTTTTTTTTAAATGTCGAATTTTGAGCGAAAAATCTGATCGATTTATAAGTAAATTTAATTGATTTTTTTTTACGTTCTTTTTCTTTTTTTTTTTTTTTTTTTTTGTAAATAACAAGTATCGAGCGAGAAGTCTGATATCGAATCGTGACTGAATTTAATTGATATTTTTTTTTTTTTTTTTATTAAAATAACAATATCCGCGGCAGAGAAGTCTGATATCGAATCGCGACTGAATTTAATTGATATTTTTTTCGCTCAAACCGCTCCCCCCCCCGCCCTCCGCGCGAGCCCCCTGCCCAATCCCAATCCCCCAAAGTGACAAATTTCGGGAGAAACGTGCACGAAAGACTTTAATCTTGATCGATGCAAGAGAGAAGATTTCAATTATTTTTTTTTTGTTTTTTTTTCTTTTTTTTTTTTTTTTTTTTTTAATGCGCCTTCCCCCGTTCGATTCAATTATGGAATAACGAAAAAAAAAATAAAATAAAAATAAAAAAACGATAGTCGAAGTAGTAACATTGAAACCTTACTGTCAGTATCGCGACGGGGACTATTTCGCGAGTTAACGAAAGAACTAAAGAAGGAAAAAAGAAAAGGAAAAAGAAAGATGGAGAGGAAGAAAGAAAAGATGTCGCGCGAGTAGAAAAGTGAGAGAGAGAGAGATAGAGATAGAGATAGAGGGAGGGAAGGTGGTTGGCTCTCCTCGTTCCTCGTTCGCGCCCCGCCATATGTGTGCTCGCTAACCGGTAAAATACTCCGGAAAATTGTTACCGAAAACTATTTGCGAAAACGTTTTGCCAACTATGTCGGAATCGAAGAGAGAGAGAGAGAGAGAGAGAGAGATAAAGAAGGTGTTACATTTCTAAAATCGCACATTATTTGTAGAAAGTAAGGTGGATAACGTCGTGTTGTGTGTCCGCATTTCGACCCGAGGAATTGAAAAGGAAAGAAAAAATGATTGAAAAAAAATGAAAAGAAAAGAAAAGAAAAGAAAAGAAAAGAAAAGAAAAGAAAAGAAAAGAGAGAAACGTAGAAACTGATAAAGTAGCGCGCGGTGCCATTAATAATAGTTCTGCAACAACGGAACAAGGGTGATGGGGAGATGGGATTGGGGGTTGAGGGTTGAGGGGGTTGCAGATTAAGCGAACGAAAAATTCGAAGGGAAATTCATTGTCTCCGGTGTGCCTGTCAGCTGATAATATGTAGCACGGGATGAGTATTTTTTTTTTTTTTTATGTATATATATATATATATATATATATATATATATATAAAAAAATATATATATATATATCTTTTTCTTTCTACTTTTCTCTCTCTCTCTCTCTCTCTCTCTCTCTCTCTTTTTTTTTTCTTTTTATATATCAATTCTCAGAGACAGTTACAGAGAGGCCAATCCGCCCTTCGGCTTGCACCTTCGTCGGATTCTTGGCGGGGTTCCACGTCGCTGTCCTCGGTGACGAGACGCTAATCGTAACTCCTGCTCCTCCACCTTCGCTTTAGTGGATCGGTTCTCGGATAATTAGAAATGGCGGAGACAGTCGGGGTGGATGGGGCAAAGGGAGAGAGAGAGAGAGAGAGAGAGAGAGAGAGAGAGAGAGATAGCACGGGGGTGGATGAGGGTGGGAAGGAAACGAGGAAGGAGGAAACGTTTTTCTCGTTGACAATTACGTGAACTACTCTCGAAAACGTACGGTACCGTGTCCCATACCCCTTGTAGTTTTATACACGTGTGTGTGCGTGTGTGTGTGTGTACGTGTACGTGTACGTGTACGTGTACGTGTACGTGTACGTGTATGTACTTACTGCGAGTAAAAAAAGAAAAATAGAAAGAAAAGAGAAAGGAAGGAAACAGAAAGAAAAGGAAAGAAAAAAAAAAGAAGAAGAAGAATATATACTTTCGAATTGAAAGAAAACGCTTTCTTGTTGTTCGTCCCTTGATTTTTTATATTCTTTCCTTTTTCATTTTCTCACTTTTTGTCCCCCTTCTCTCTAATCTTCCCTTCCCATGTTGCGAATACCGTAAAACGTGTACGAATGAATTTTTCTTTTCTTTTTTCTTTTTTTTTTTATTTTTTTTTTTGTTTTTTCACATTTCATTCATTTTATTTTTCCCCGCTCGTTTGACACTCGAGACGAATTCGAAGGATTGTACGATCGAATTCGATTTAAAAAGAAAAAGAAAAGAAAAAAAAGTAAAGATCGAATACCGCAGTCGCCAAGATACAGGACGTACGTACGTACGTACGTACATGCATACATGCATGCATACATACATACATACATGCATACATACATACGTACATACACGTACGTACGTTGCACGTATTTCTTTTCGCGTATGAAAAATTTTTTTATTCCCCGATCGGAAACGATACGAGAAGTGGAGAGAAAGGAAAAATAAAGAGAAAGGAAAAGGAAAAAGAAGAAGAAGAAGAAGAGAAAGAAGAGTAGGAGGAGGAGGAGGAGGAGGAGGATAAAAGGAAAACAACAAGGAGTCGAATATAAAGGGAAGGTTCTTTTAATCCATCATCTCACGTACTAGATCGATCGGTCTTTGGCCGATCAAAAGGTCTGTCTCGAGAAGAAGAGGTCCACGAACGAGGTGAAATCTTCGTGGTAAAGAGAAAGAAAGAAAGAAAGACAGAGAGAGAGAGAGAGAGAGAGAGAGAGAGAGAGAGAGAGGGGGAGAGAAAATGAGTGGACGTTAGAGCAGATGAGTGGAAACTTTTCAAAAATGTGTGTCTCCGCGAAGCGATCATCAAATCCTTTCGAACAGTTTGAGAGGATCATTGTGATAAAAGAATGAAGGCGAGAGAATGAAAGTGAGGAAACGCTAGAGCGTGAGAGAGAAAGAGATATAGAGAGATATAGATATAGAGATAGAGATAGAGAGATAGAGATGGAGATAGAGATAGAGATAGAAAGAGAGTGTGTGTATGAGAGAGTAAGAGAGATAGAAGGAGAGGGTTAAGCCCCAAGCTATCGACTGATGGTATGTAGTAGGATAGGATTAGTCGACCGCAGACTAAATTGGGTTTCTGTACAGTCGCCTGCAAATACTTCCTCGACAGATACCCACTGTGCCGGAGGGTAGTAGACAGATAGACGAGCAGAGGCTATAGATAGATAGATAGATAGATAGAGAGAGAGAGAGAGAGAGGGTAGGTGGAGAGGGACAGGAAGAGAGAGAAAGAGAGAGAGAGAGAGAGAGAAATTATCCTTTACCCTTTTTTCCAATTAAACCGGGGTTCCTCTCTCGGATACGGCTGAAAAGTAGTACATTCTCTCTCTCTCTCTCTCCCTCTCTCCCTCTCTCTCTAGTTGGGCGGAACAAAGGGTATTTCTTTGGCCGTAGCCATTTTTGAATCTTGTAGACACTAAAACACTAAAGGCTGAATTGTACCTATATTACGTTTTACTCTCTAGTAATATTCATATATATACATATATATGTACACGCGCGCGCGCGTGTGTGTGTGTGTGTGTATGTATGTATATAAATATATAATAACGTTTAACCACGAGAATATACATTTGTATAAGGTAAATGTGGGAAAAGATTATTTTTGTCTAAGAGAGAATATAAAAGGGATATTTATATTTCTATTTAAAAAAAAAAAAAGAAAGGAAAGTGAAGTATTAAAAAAAGATAGAAAGGAAGAAATGAAAGGAAGAAAAGGAACGAGAGAAGACATACGAGAGAAAAAAAAATGTTTACGTACGAACGATTATTGTTTGTGTTAAACAACGTTATATATATATATATATATATATATATATATATATATATATATCATGAGGATAGGAAAAAGGATGGTTTAAAAGATACTCGAGAGTAAGGAGCGGCAAAGCTCGACTATCAACGTTGAAACAAATAAGAGAGAGAGAGAGAGAGAGAGGATAGTCGCTATAAGGATCGGTAAATGTAAAGAGAGACTCGCGTGGTTTTCGCAACAAACTGAAAGAATGCACGAGCCGAGGCCGGAAACTAGCACTTAGGGAAAGTGCTCCAGGAAGAAAATTAAAGAGATAAATTCTATCCTACGATCCGATGAAGCAAATAACAAGACGCGACCCCCTAAAGCCCTGCTGTCTCTCTCCTTATCTCTCTCTTTTTATCTTTCTCTTTCTTACTTTCTTTCTCTCTCCCTAACTCTCTCTCTCTCTCTCTCTCTATCTATCTATCTATCTATCTATCTTGTTAGAAGAGTACGATTTAGAGAACGTTGGAAATTGTTCGTTATTAATGCGCGAAGGTTTTCAAATTGTTATTACTTATGGGAAATAAGAAGAGGAAAGAAAAGAAAAAATAAATAAATAAATAAATAAATAAATAACCATGAAATAATTGTTTACTTGTTTGTAAACGTTCGGAGGTTTAGAAATTTCGAAAGAATTCGAGGAAGAGGATTCCCCGGTGTCTTTACGAAAGAATTTATTAAAAATACTTTGGATGCTGTTGAAACTTGTCGTCTCTTCACTTCTCTTCTCTTCTCGTATCGTCCTTACGTTGTCTGATCATTATTATGAAGTACGTACAAGGGAAAATTTAACAAAAGGTTCTACCTACCAACCTACCTACCTACCTACCTACCTACCTACCTATTTTATTTAACTATGAAAAAGGAAAAAAAATTATATATATATATATATACATCAAAACACGCGAGAGATAATATTTATAAGACGTTCTTTTAAAAGTAACCCGTCGTATCGTAAAAAAAAAAAAAAAAAAGAACCTTCCTTCCATGTCCAAGACGAACTCTTTCACGAAAAACGTTTTTAAAAGGTCGATCAAAATTTCATATTTCCGTCGATTTGTCTGGGAAGAAAAATAGACGAAAAAAAGAAGAAGAAGAAGAAGAAGAAGAAGAAGAAGAAAGAAAAAAAAAATAATGAGACGATAGATATTCGTTATAGAAAATAATAAAATTGCGTTATCCGTTCTGTTTTTCTAAATTTAAAACGATCCATAGGGAGTCTCGGAGTGGGGAGAAAAACAACGACAAAGAATAAAACAACAACAACAACAACAACAACAACAAAAAAGAAGCGGGGATAGTTAATTGTCGACGAAATTACTTTAAAATGGCGAACTTAAATATTATAAGAGAAAGACGAGTAATATACGTGTACATTTATCTATAATGTATAGAGACATACACATACACGCATATGCATATATATATATATATATACTCACTCATGTATGTAAGTATATATATATATATATATATGTGTGTGTGTGTGTGTGAGTGTACGTACTCTTATATGTACATATTATGTAGGTATATATGTACGTATATATTTATGTATGTACGAACGTATACAGAAACACGTTGCGGTCGAGTTAGCTACCCGTACGCTTACAGTCCGGATGAGAAATGATACGGAATTTATAATGTACTGCGTTCCGGTTACTCTCTCTCTCTCTCTCTCTCTCTCTCTCTCTCTCTCTCTCTCTCTCTCTCTCTCTCTTTCTATCTTTCTCTCTTCGGTCCACCTCAGAGCGTGTGTAATCGCGATGCGAAAGGATTTATTTTATCGCTTCTCGAGTCTCTCTCACGATTATGCGCCCTTCTTCCTCCTCCTCCTCCTCCTCCCCCTCCTCCTCCTCTTCTTCTTCTACTTCTTCTTCTTCTTCTTCTTTCTCCTCTTTTTTTCCTACTAGAAATATGTACACAAATATATATATATGTGTGTGTGTGTGTGTGTGTGTATCTAGTTTTCTAAAATATAAGAAGAAGAAGAGAAATGTTTTACAACGTCGAATTTTTCGAGTCGACTTTTTTTTACTACTACTACTACTATTACTACTACTATTTTACTAGTAGAACTAGCAGTAGTAGTAGTAGTGGATAGTAAATATCTATCGAGAGATTGAACGTATGAACGATATAATAAATGTATATGCATATATATACACCTGAAGTATTTCTATTTCTCTCGTCGTTGTTTTTATTTATCGAATGACGTAAACACAATGAACGTCTCGATCGATAGAAAGAGAAGATTCGTTATAGATTCGTTACATTCGAAAAAAGAATCGATTCGTTACGTCGACTCGAAATTTCGTTTCGAGTTAAACTCTACGAATTATTATTGGGGGAAAAGAATACGAAAGAAGAAAAAACAAATAAATAAATAAATAAATAAATAAATATTTGCTAAACGTCGAACTTCCATTAAAATATAAATCTTCCAATGGATAAATCTTATCTCACTATTTACGAGACGCCTTTCTATTTATTAATATATGTATATATATATTTACTCTAACAAAATATGAATAATTTTGACGTATCTTCGATCAGATGATGTTACCAAGTGAAATTTTATACCCCTTGACGACCCGATTTTTAGGAATATAAAAAAGATTATGTCGAACAAGTGGGCGCGAGCGATGATCGTCGCACTGCGCGATGGCACTCGTGAAATTTTTCAAAAGGATACGTGAGCTCTTTTGATTTCCAGAGAGGGTTGGGGGACAGGAGAGAAAATAAAAAAAAAAAATATATATATATATATATACTACACATATGAAGTAACGTATTACGAATTTGATTTTCAATTACGAGTTTCGTCCGTGTCGACGTTCCAATATAAATATATATATATACATGTGTGTGTGTGTGTGTGCGCGCGTGTATATATGTATATATCTATATGTATATATAAAATATGTATGTAACACACGCTCTCCTCTGTAAGGGTACGCGAAAGGGATTTGAAGTAATTCCACTCGTGTGCCTATTCGTGTATTCAAATACTCCCTGTGTATGCTTCATCATCGAGAACTACGTTTTTCATATGGGGATGGGACGGGGTGGTGGGAGGCAGAGGCGGGGCGGTGGCGGGGGCAGGGTAAAAGTGTGGGTAAATATGAGAGAGAAATGTAATATAACGCCGGAGCGCTTCGAAATTTTTCTTCATTTCCTAGATCTCTTGTTCTTTTTATTTTTCTATTTTTTTTTTTTATTTTTTTTTTTTTTTTATATATTCTTCTTCCTTCTTTTTCGCTTTTGTCTCTCTTTCTCGTTTTATTCCTTTTTGTCCCTTTTTTTTTTGTCTCTCTTTCAGAGGAGTCGAGGCCGGGGTTGGTGGCGATGGTGGCGATGGTGTTGGTGTGATGGTGGCGATGGTGATGGTGTTGGTCGAAAATAGTATAGAATATTTTGTCGAATATACGAGGATTTTATATCTTTTGTTCGTTAGGTAAAAGAAGGGATTTCATATTCATTGATTAGTGAATGACGATGGACAAATAATAAAAAAAAAAAAAAAAAAAAAAAAAAATCCTCACGCAGAATTGCGATTTCCATGATAGTCTCACAGGAGGAATGCCTTTTCATTTCTTTTTTCTTTTTCTTCTTCTGTTTTTCCTCTTCTTTCCTTCTTTTCTCTTCTATCTTTTGACTCTCCCACGTCATTTGATATTTTTACACGAACAGAGTATGAAACTTTATTTACGTCCTCAAATGAACGATCGGTTTTATACGCATATTTGATGTATGTATTTACGTATAAGATTCATCAGAGATATTAAAAAGAACAAAATTATCGTCAAATAGAATTTCATTCGTTCATATTAGATACTGTTCTTTGTTATTTCGCATGTAAATTCTAATGTTTGTTTAATTTCATGTCTCACATTCGTACACGATTAAATGAATTTTCTGTATTGCTACACTTTTGTTTTTGTGTTTTATTTTTTGCTCCAGAATTTCACTTTATATTTTTATGCGAACGTGAAATTATACGTTAATCTTAAAATGAATATTCGAATATATACGTACATTATCTTTATATATATATATATATATATACACATGTATAAATTAAAAAAAAAAAAAATTATCGTCTAATAGAATTTCATTTTATTCTTAAGAGAGAGAAAGAGAGAGAGAGAGAGAGAGAGAGAGAGAGAGAGAGAGAGAGAGACTATTATGCATTATTTCACTTCCAAATTCTAATATTTATTTAATTTCATCTATTCACGTGTGTACGAACAGTTTATTTTCTCTCTCTCTTTCTCTTCCTCTTTTCGATCTCTCTCTCTCTCTCTCTCATATCTTTCGTCTCTTTCCCCCTCGTACAAAATATATATTTCCATGTACAGAGGGTATTAGTTTCACGTCGATACAAAATCGAACGATATCCGTGCTTTTCCTCAAATCACTGACGACGTTACGTTTATAAAATCAATCGGACTTTTCTCATTAATCATCGAGAGTTTTCCTTCCCCGTTCCCCCATTCCCCTTCCCCTCGTTCCCTCGATCTTTCCGACGTAGAGTCTATATCGGCTTCGTTCGTCTCGTCCATTGTCTTCACCTGCCAGGCAGATCGTTTATATCTCGAAAGAAAAAATATCTAAATAAATAAATAAACAAATAAATAATTAAATAAATAAACGAAAAGAAAAAAATTTCTAACAAACGCATCTGTCATCTATTTTAATTAATTAATTTTTAACACACCACCACCCCCCCCCTCCCCACCCACCCCTCGCCACCCACTCTCCCCCAATCTAATACTCGAAAATAATTATCTTTCGTCGCGTTAATTCGTCGTATACGCGTTGACCGTCGTTACGCACAGAGCCTTTTTCGGGGCGACCTTTTCTTGTATTTGAAAATTTCTAAGGGGAGAAAAGAAAAAAAAAAAAAATAGAAAGAAGGAGAAAAGAAAATTATACCACATGCACGACGCATCGCGTTTAGATTTTTTTGCCGACACGTTTATTGGCCGTATCGAAATTGATTGTCGATTCGACAGATTCAAGTGTACGTTAAGTAGGAAAATGAATCGATTGCTGTGCGAGGTTTAATATAACGCGTGAAATTCGCGAAGGGAGAAAAATCGGAAAGAAAAAAAAAAAAAGAGAGAAAAAGGTTAAAGACAAAAATAAAATGGAAAGAAGAATAGACAAAATCGATCCGAATAGTTTACACGGATTCAAACGAATTCTATGGGAGAGAAAAAGGGATAGAGAGAGATACATGGATGGATGGATGGATGGATGGATGGATGGATGGATGGATGGATGGATGGACGAAGACGAGAAAAATTTGGATTACCTTCAAATATTTTAAAGAGAGAGAGAGAGAGAGAGGGGGGGGGGATAAAGTAAAAAGAAATATCCCTTCGATAGCTTCAACGATCGTCCGTTAAAGCACGAGCTCACGTAATCGTTTCTTCCTCGAACGAGAAAGCAAGCACATAGAATGAGAAAGAATGAAACCAAGAGAGAACGAGATAGAGAGAGAGATAGAGATAGAGATAGAGAGAGAGAGAGAGAGAGAGAGTACACAGGATATCTAGGAAAGCTGGCACGGCGTTATGGAAAATTCAGGCGAAGGAACGCCATTACTTTTTTATTTATTCGATACCGTCGCATTACGAACGGGTTCTAAATTCGATGCTTTCTCACTTGGAATCCCATAGTTATCTACCTGTATATACTCTTTTTCTTACGGTTCACTCGAGAAACTGCCTCCTTCGGCCGAGTCGGCGAATAAAAGAGAAACAGAGAGAGAGAGAGAGAGAGAGAGAGAGAGAGAGAGACTAGAAAATCAACAAGTATAGAAAGTTAAAAAATCGGTAAAGAGGATACCGATCGAAACTATTATAGAATGAAAGAGAGAGAGAGAGAGAGAGAGAGAGAGAGAGAGAGAGAGAGAGAGGTTCTCACGAAATAGTAAACGAATATAGATCCATGGAAAAATGTAAAAAAAAAAAAAAAAGAAGAAAAACCGCGTGAAATTCGATGGAAAACGTTTTGTTGACCGATCGAGAATATTCTCAACGATTCGACGATCGATTCGATTTTCTCCTCTCTCTCTCTCTCTCTCTCTCTCTCTCTGTCTCACTCGTTCTCTTTCTCCTTCTGCAGCTATCAATCGGAGTGAGTCGTAACCAAAGGCTAAAAGGAGCGAGGAAGAGTGAAAGGAAGGGAGGGAGAGGGAGCAAACAGAGGGATGAGGTGGTGGGAGAGAGGGTTAAAGGAGGATAAAACGAGCGGGGTCGGCTATCGTTCATTACGATTCCGTCGATTTTTCTGATTCATCCGCGTACGCGGGGTGTGGGCTGGGGCCGAGGGGCGAGGGAGAGGGTTGGGGGTGGATGGGTGTACGTCGATTCGATAGAGAGAACTTGTCAATCAGTTTGAAAGGTTTGCTCGTTGTAAATTGTGAACCTTTTCAATGCGTGTATCTACCCCCTCCTCCTTCTCCTCCTCCTCCCTCCCTCCTCCCTCCTCCTCCTCCTCCTCCTCCTCCTCCTCCTCCCTCCCTCTTTCTCTGTATGTCCTTTACTCTATTCAGCAACAGTAGTATTACTAACAGTACTACACCCTTTTAGGATTTGCTCGTTCGTTCGATTCGTTCGATTCGTTCGATTCGTTCATTCGTTCTTTCGTTTAGTCAGTCAGTCAACTAGTCAGTCAGTCAGTCAGTCAGTCAGTCAGTTAGTCAGTTAGTCAGTCAGTCGGCCAGTCAGTAATACTCGGTTTCGACGAGATACAAAACGGCGCCGTTGGAAATTGTCTCGATTACGATTTTCAACCGCAATCCAAACCCCCTATCGCGACGGTACAGTTCGTAATAGAAATGAACGCTACGACAAATAAATGCATCCCCGTGATCGAATTGTTTTGGTTTTTTATCCGTGCATGTATATTTGTTTTTTTCCTTTTTTCTTTCTTTTCCCTACTCTTGTTCCCTTCTTACTTCGAATCGTTCGAAATCGCCTCGATTGCCTCCGTGCTTTGCTCGTTTTCTTTCTTTCATTCTTTTCTTTTCTTTCGTTTCTTCTTCTTTTTCTTTAACTTTTTCTTTCCTTCTTTTTTTTTTTTTTTTTTTTTTTTTTTTTTTTTCTTTAATACGCGAGAACGCACGTTTTGAGCACGAATTTTTGCCGTTCTCGTGACCTTTTGCGAAAGATTTTTCTTTACTTTTCGTTTGCTCGCGATTGATAAAAGGACAAAAAATAAAAAAGAAAAGATGAACGAATAAAAAGGAACGATCGATGCGTAACGACTTATTCGCGAATCGAATGTATGTATATCGAGGGTAATGCACGGCCGCGTTAGAAGCATTTAAGAAGATAGATATTCGTTAGACAAATTTTTCCGAAGGTTATATCGGATCTTCGGAAGAGAAATTTTCCTCTCTCTCTCTCTCTCTCTCTCTCTATCTATCTATCTATCTATCTATCTATCTATCTCGTCGATATGGCCGACGAAAATTTTACAGGCGCGTGCGGCCGTGCCATCAACCGTGAAATTGAACCACGCGCGGTTTCACTCCGTACCATAGACTGTCGTTGGAGATTTCATAAAAAAAAAAAAAAAATAATAATAAAAATAAAAAAGAAAAGAAAAAGAGAGAGAGAGGGGAGGGGGGAGAGGGGAGAGGGAAAAAAAACCGCAAAAAGAGATAACCTACGGAGTGATCTCAAACGCGTAGAAACGATTTTTCAAAAAGTTCATTCGAATTTTCTTCACGCGTCGGATAGAAAATTGTCTTCCTCGCATAATAAACATTTAAAAGGAAAAGAAAAGGAACTATAAAGTATAAATACGGGTATACAATTGTTCGATAAAATCGATTTTCATGGATTATCTTTGTTATTTATATCGGTGTCGATTGGTAAATTTCAAAAAAAAAAAAAATAATAATAATATCGTCGCGTTAAACGCAGAGACAGGAGGTATTCTCGAAATTTTGTCCCACATCGAATGGAAGAATCTTTTTTTTTTTTTCTTTTTTTTTCTTTTTTTTACGGTATGACGTCAAAGGTATAAAGATGATGGGTGTAAAATTTGCAATAAAATTAATTTTAGTCAGACCGTTTTTATTTTTTTATCTAACGATCAATAAAGCTTTTTATATCAATTTAAATAAAAAATAATGTCGACGTATTCGAAATACCTATATATATATATATATATATATATATCTACATGGGTACCCAATTAAAATCGAAACAATAATTATTCCCATAAGTTCGTCGAATCGAAAATGAAACGGATGTAATTATTTAAAAAGCACACGTCGTTTCGAAAACAATTTCGACCATCGACAGATAGAAAAAGGAAGAAAGAGAGAGAGAGAGAGAGAGAGTTTAAGGAGCGTAGGGGTAGAAGGGGTATATTTCGGATAATACCAAAGGGGGATATCGCTTTAATACGTCACTTTTAACGATACGAGAACGCGATAAAACCTAGTACGGTTGAATAGACTGAAGTTTCATAACGTCCTGTACGGTCTACTACTTCAGATGATCGTATAAGCTATGCATAAGCTTAGTATGACCGTTTCCGGTATACATATGATATCTTCGTACATATGTATATATAAATATATATATATATATATATATATATATATATATATATGTATGTATAATATAAACTAATGACCAATACTTTTAACGACAAGTATACTCCCCCTTTCTAGATACTGATCCTTTGTTTACAAGCATACTCTCGAGCTAGTACACGAGGTGTATAGTAATATCGCACGATAAAGATTTATAATTGCGAGAGCTCGTTAACGCGTTAAATCGGTGGGCGGCGGCGTGAGGAAGGGGAGGGGGTGGCGGGGCGTGGTACACATTCGAACGATATAATAAACGTACCACCTACTATTACTATTACTACTACTACTACTACTACTACTACTACTACTATGCCGGTTTACGTTATAAACGCGTGTCCTGAATATATAAATACGATGCTTCCGACGGCTTAGTGTCGCGACGCGATTAGCTTCCAGTCAAACGTTTCCGTGTTACATAGGTATTTATGTATGTGTGTGTGTGTATATATGTGTGTGTGTGTGTGTGTGTGTGTGTGTGTGTGTGTGTACCTATAACCCAACTCCATCTCGAATACGTCCAAATTAAATTCCTATATTGTACCTATTTTATATTAATCCTTTTTGATCTTCGATATGTACCTACGTGTACAAATACATACATACATACATACATACATACATGCATGCATGCATGCATACATACATACGTATATTGCTATAATATTTTATATGCATTCAATAAAAATATAGAATATCATTGACGAAGAAATTCTATTACAACGATACATAGTCAAGGTTATCGTATGTGTATATGATATATATATATATATATATATATATATATATATTCTTTATTAATACCTTGTTTAATAATTTATATATCAGATTGATTCAAATGATAATAGAAAAATAAATTTGTTCATAGCGAAGACACACCCTTTTGTTTCAATTGAAAAATATTTTCGCATTTCGTATTTGTAATGCAGATTTTTCGATTCGTCGAGACGCTCGCTGCTCTCTCTCTCTCTCTCTCTCTCTCTCTCTCTCTCTCTCTCTCTCTCTCTCTCTCTATTTCCATCAAGGGAGAAGATAAAGGGTTTCTTCGAGAACGAGATTAAGAACCTCTTAGACTTTTGTTGTCTCGAATACGTCTTTTCCCGAGACTCGAATTATCGCTAGTGAGGGGGGACACCGTCCCCCCCTCCCTCCCCCCGCCTTCCCTCCCCCTTCGTCCTCGTAGAGGAGTGTGCCGCGAATATATATTATTTCTTCTGGTCTCTAGCAGGAAAGGCAAAGTTCGTTAGGACGCAAATTTATATTTAAATTTGCATTAGGAGGAAAGTGTGACTCTCTCTCTCTCTCTCTCTCTCTCTCTCTCTCTCTCTCTCTCTCTCTCTCGTTCGTCGTTACGTACAAAAAAGGAGGGGAGGTGGTTGCGGTGATGGTCCGCGTAAAGCGTTACAAACTTATTTTCATACAAATTATCGCAATACGTCCTTCCCGTCATCTTCTTTTTCTTTCTTTCTTCTTTTTTTTTTTGTTTTTTTTTTTTTAATCTTCGTTCGCGCATATATTGAATAAGAAAAAGAAAAAGAGAAAAAAAAAAGGAGACGACGTACGAAGGAGATCCTTTCCCTTTTTATGGATAAAAATTAAGGATAAAATTTTTTTCTTTTTTCTTTTTTTGGATTTACACATAGAGACAAGAGGAAAGAATAGAGAGAGAGAGAGAGAGAGAGAGAGAGTAAGTTGAATTTCAATCGAATCCTTTTTCTCTTTTTTTTTCCACTTCTTCCTTATAAAAAATCATGCCGTTCGATGATGATGATGATGATGATGATGATGATGATGATGATAAAAAAAGGGGGAAAAAAATTGATAAATGAATAAAAAGGAAAATTACAAGAAAGAAGAAAGAAACGTGGGAGGGTTGACAGGGTACGATAAGAACGGCTTGTAATACTTTATGCGAACGACCCGGTATATACATATGTACATGCATGCTTGCATGCACGTATGCATGTAGGTTTCGTTGTAAATGTGCAGAAAGATTAACCGAAGAGACGCGTCCTTTTCACGTGAGCGAGATATTAAATAGTCTCTCTATCTATCTATCTATCTATCTCTTTCTCTCTCTCTCTCTCTCTCTCTCTCTCTCTTTCTCTCTCGAACGAAGCTAAGACGTACGTGATAATGAAGTGCAGATTTTAAAGTGACAGACTGAAAGAGAAACCACCACCGAAACGAGGCAACGAGAGATAGAGATAGTGATAGAGAATGAGAGAGAATGAGAGAGTGAGAATGAGAGAGAGAGAGAGAGAGAGAGAGAGAGAGAGAAGCGTTGCTTTAAGTTGACTTTGTTGGTGTTAGTAATAGCATAGTTTACTATGCTTACTCTTCTCCGTTGGCTTTTCTCTCTTAACGGCTTTGGAGTATCAATCACTAGAGATATTTGCATTTGCGATTAACGAACCTGATCGTAACTCGACTAGTTTCGCATAATTTTTTCTTCTCTTCCTTTTATTTCTCTCTCTCTCTCTCTCTCTCTCTCTCTCTCCCCTTCCTTCCTCCCTTCCCTCCTTCTTTCCTTTCTCTTTTTAAAAAATTAAAAAACCCCGATTTCATTACTCGCGAGCAATAATTATCCGTATAATTCGTATTCCCTGGGGATTAATGGAAAATTAAGGGAAATAAAAAAGGGGACAAGAATTGCTTCAACGAGATCTTTTTTCCGTTTTATCTTCTTTCGTTCGTTCCTCTCTCTCTCTCTCTCTCTCTCTCTCTCTCTCTCTCTCTCTCTCTTTTTTTCTTTGTTTTCTTTTTTAACATAACCGTTTAACGTAATAATCATTTCAAAATTAATCATTTTAAAAACGGCGACGACGGTCGAGCAGCGCCTTTACTTTTACGAATGAATAGTAAAAAAAAAAAAAAAAAAAAGAAAGAAAAGAAAGGAAAGAAAGAGAAAAGAATGAACGAAAGGAAGACCAGGAACGGAAGCAAAAGAGGAAAGAAAAAAAGAAAAAAGAAAAAGAAAGAAGGAAAGAATATAAAAAGACATTCGACTTTCAAATAGACGAGCAACAAGCGCAGGCTCTTCGAGGGCGGCGAAGAACGGGAAGAAAGAGGGGAAACGAAAAAGAAAAAAAAAAGAAGATGACGAAATTCACAGATCGATGAAAACTAATTATGGAATATTATGATCGTTTGAAACGATTAGCTAATAAAAACGTATCGTTTATGGAATCGACGTGTTAATTTTAACGAACGTCTGTCCATTAACTTTGCACGGGATAGAATAATAATGATAGAATGGAGACGGAGACGTGGGGGGGTGGGGAGGGGAGGGGAGGGGAGGGGGCAGGGGGCAGGGGGATCCGGAGAAAACGAAGGAACGAAGGAAAGAGCAGTAGAAAGGGTGAAGAAAAGAGAGAGAGAGAGAGAGAGAGAGAAAAGAAGAAAATAAAACGAGCAAAAGAGAAAACGAGAAGCTAACTCGCGATTGAATCAACACGACGACGTGGCGGAACGCCCCTGCCACCTCCCCCCCCCCCCACCAACGAACGAGAATTTCCTTTAGGAATGACAAAAAGTATTTCAACTTCCCCAGCGTGAAAGTTCCAACGGCACGCATTCGCATAATGGGTAATTGGTATTCCGCGAGAAGGAGCTTTAACCGTCTCCTATCGGATCCGTAAAAATCCGACGGGAACTCTCTTCTTCCCTGGGTTCTCTGGGTTCTCTGGGTTTTCTTACGAAAAAAAAAAGAAAAAAAAAAAGATGGAGAGAGAGAGAGAGAGAGAGAAAAAGGTGACGCCATTCACCATAAGCGTGAAGCTTCATCTTTACGATAAGAGGAGTGAGCGATATCGTAACATGGGAACGACGTTTCTTTTTTCTCCGTTGCTTTTTTTTTATTTTTTATTTTTTTTTTTTTTTTTTGCTTTCTCTCCTCTCTTTTCTGTGCGCTCGTCAATGGTTATTATTAGTCCGTGAAGGATACGAATCTGTGACGACGTAAGAGGGATTGATTTTTTAATCCGTTATCGTTAAATCGCGAATGTCGATGTGGGCCCGCGTACTTTCCTCGAACGACAACAACAATTGTGTGCCGGAAAATGGTCGGTTAATTGAAACAGAGGAGAGAGAAAAAAAGATAGAAAGAAAGAAAAGAAGAGAGGAAAAGGTAGGAAATAAAATTGAGGATGAAGAAAGATCGTGCTATTTTTAAAGGGACCGTCGCGGCGAGGTCGAATGTTTTTTTTTTCTCTTCTTTTTTTTTTTTTTTTCTTTCTCTTTTTCTTTGCTCCTTTAGAATGGACACATCCGTCACAAATGCAATACGTTTGACGTTCCGATCGAACATAATTTTATTCGTTTGATTGATTGTTAACGATCGTAAATTGAATTTCTTCTTAAACGTATACCGTCTCTTACGTATGCGGGGACGTTTCAAAACTGTATTCTTAACGTTTCAATTAAAACATTATTCGCCAACGTCTAAGTCAGGATTAAGCTCTCAGGATACATGAACATATATATATATATATATATATATATATATATATATATATATATATATATATATGTATATATATATATATATATATATATATATATATGTATGTATGTATGTATATGTATATATGTTACGTAAACGTATATAACATACATACATACCTATATATACACATATATATGTCTACGTATACTCCGAAGTACCCCGATATCGTATGTTCAAAGGCAAGAGCTACTGGCAGTCTTAGATACTACTATACCATACCCCCTCTCCCCCCATCCCCATAGTAATGCCTTTGAATTCGCCTTAGGCGTTTCCATGGCAGCGAAATAAACGTTTCCATGGTGGTTCCTGAGAAACCTGCCGCCTATCTCTCTCTCTCTCTCCCTCTCTCTCTCTCTCTCTCTCTCTCTCTCTCTCTCTCTCTCTGAGTTTGTATATCAGTGAACGTATAAACGCATTGGAAACGGTCATGGTCGAGTGAAACGTCGAAAGGAGCAGATGCATATTGACGTTAATGGGTGGTAGTAGGTATATGTAAACAACCATTTACATAATATGTATTACATAACCATATACATATACATATACATGCATACATGCATATATATATATATATATATATATATATATATATATATCCTAGTAAGAACAAGTATCCATATATACTTACACACACACACACACACACACACACACACATATATATATATATTTATATGCACGTATATATATTGCGATGTATATAGAAATGGGTATAGGGGGTGCGAGAACAGCTAACGACGAGGTGAAAGCCGAGGTTAAATCGAGTCGAATGCTTGCGTCTCGCACCAGTGGAGAAACGTCAGCGACTGTTCGGCTCTTGTCAAGGTAGCTCTCTTGATTCCCTTTCTACCAACGACGAAGACGACGTCGTCGTACCCATGGATTACATTGAAAACGTTGCTGGCGTTAACTTCCTTCCCCGTTTAGCCTTTCATTTGGTTGGCCCGCATCGCTCCCTACCACCCAACCACGAGAAAGGTTCGGCGAGGAGAGTCCGGGGTTTTATGCAATGGGTTACGTGTGAAAACGACGAGCGAGGGAGGGAGGGAGGGGGGAGGAGGGAGGAGGCAGGTGAAAGAAGTTCGTCTCACGCTCAAAACTGAATATCCTTGCTGATGATTCGTCGGATAGATCTTTAATCGGATCGAAATTTCTTTTTCTTTATTTTTAACGGATTTCCAATAACACTTTGGAATCGTTCATTATCGTATATTTTTATATACTATTTCTTTTTTCTTTCTCTCTCTCTCTCTCTCTCTCTTTCGCGCGTAGAACATTTATCCTCGCGACAATGTATTAGATCGCGTAGGATTTCTTCTTTTTCTTTTTTCTTTTTTTTCTCTTTTTTTTTTTTCATTCCACGGATTTCAAGGAACACTTTGGAATCGTTCATTATCGTATACTTTTATGTACCATTTCCTTTTTTCTTTTTTCGTGCGTAGAACGTTTGTGAGCTTTTTTATTCCTTTGGACGTATCGTCGTAGGAATGAATTTTTTTTTTTTTTTTTTACAAAAGAAACAAGAGAAAAGAGTGGCAAAGGGAATTAGAAATAATCAATTCGATAAAATAATACGTCGCGGGCCATGAAAGCTCGATCGTCAATATTGATGAATGCGATACAGGATTATTATTGTTACAATAATAATAATATAATAATAATAATAATATTCATAATTGACAAAATAGAGTAGATGAAAGAGTGATGGAGAGAGAAAGAAAGAGATTGATAACGGATATCGAAGAGTGATAATGATTGACGACGTTTCGCGAGCCCCCGTAACAATTACAATATTATTAATAATAACACAATAATACAATAATCGAATTAGAGATCTGTCGATGGAGATCCCGTTTGCTGTGACGCGTACCAAATTCGATGTTTCCTTTTCTTTTTTTAATAAATCACGAGCGTTAGAAAGAGATACACACACACATATATATATATATATATATATATATATATATATATATATATATATTTCTCACGTGGAAACACTAACGGGTTATTTCGCGTTTTGAAAAACATTTCGTACTTGAGGAACCAACATGCCAAAAGGAGTACGAGAGAGAGAGAGAGAGAGAGAGAGAGAGAGAGAGAGAGAGAGAGAGAGATAAGGGAGGAGTTGAGGGTAAAGGAATGTTTCCATAAAGTTCGTGTCCTACGGGAATAGCTCCCCGTGCGAAAACGTGAACAGGAGAAAAGCAAAGAGAGAGAGAAAGAGAGAGAGAGAGAGAGAGAGAGAGAACGAGAACGAGAAACTGCACTTTCATAACGCCGCTTGACGTTTCGTATTCCGTTCCCGTTTTGCACACCGGAAAGTGACGTGTACACGCGAACTTCGAACCATCGACGTTAACCAACACGGATCTCCAACAACCCAGGATAAAATTTAGTCACGTCCCCGCGCACGTTTCCGTCATCTTCGAATGGATTTCGTATGGAAAGAGTAGACCGGGGAAAGAGAAGGGGAAATCGCGGAGGGGGTTTGGTGAGGGGGAGAAGAAGAAAAGAAGACGAGGAAGAAGAAACGAGAATATGAAAAAAATAAATAAATAAATAAAACACAATTAAAAGACCAAAAAAAAAAATACGAAGGATCAACGCATTCGATCGCTACGGATTGATCGAATATACAGCCGATCGAAATTCTCTTTACGTCGGTTCTACGTTTTGGAAGGGGGGTTGGAGGAGGGATGGGTGGTGGTAACGTCACCGACGGCAAGTCAACCCCGCAATGGGATGGGACGGGGTGAAAGGGGGGTTCGTGGCACACGTCGTCAGTCGCGTGGTACAGTCGAGAAGAAATCGTAGAAAATCGATACTGTCGTATCTTTAATTTTTTCCTTTTTTTTTTTATCTTTGCGAAAATTCAACGGAGTCGGGGATGGAGCTGGGGGAGGGTGAGAAGAATCGAAGTGGATAATTGGAAAAGTATATTCTCTCGCTTTTTATTTCTTCTGTGCGTTTTCTTATCTTTTTTTTTTTTTCTCTTTTTTTTTTTATTTTTCGACGCGAAGCGACAAGAACGATTCGAACGTCGATCGTTGAGAGGTCGCTTCGAAGAGCGAAATAGAAAGAAATAGGAAGAAGAAACAAAATTTATTTAATTCGCGCGAAAAGTCGAATGGTATCAGAGAAACGTGATTACGTACACCTACGAACTACGGTTTAAGACCAATTCGAATTTTCTAATTGAATTTCGATGGCCGATGTCGACCATTCGCGAATGGTTGATGAAGTTTACCGCACGACTCTCTCCTCGTTGCCTATCGCTATTCGCGAGACTTATTCCCCTTAACTTTCTCGTTGGTACTGACGACGACTATCCCGATTTAATATTGACGACGGCAACCCCTTCCCCTCCCCTCCCATCCCACCCCTCCCCACTTCCGTGTACCGAGTTACATGTCCGACGTTAGCCACGTAAACGGGAATAGAACGAACCTTATATACACGATACGTCCTTTCCCTTTTACGTACGTACATACACATATATGTATATACCATTCATTAATTAGAGATCTCGTCGACGTGTTATCGAATGGGGATTATTGAAGATTAAAATATATGAAGTACGAGAGACAGTGTCCGTATTATGAGACCGTTATCATCTATCGTCTTACATCGATTATTATATCGAGTGCGAACGGGAGAGGAAAATGAGAAAAAAGGAAGAGAAAAGAAACATTGATTTGTCTGAATGTTTAAACGTGAAATATATATATATATATACATAAGAAAAAAAAAATAGAAAAAATCGTCACTCTCGATTAACGAATTGAAACGATTAATAAATAAATAAATAAATAAATTCTTTCGTTGAATAAATACTTGAGAATTTTTTTCTAAATAATATGTGTGTGTGTGTGTGTGTAAAAAATCGTTAAAAAAAAAAAAAAAGGAAAAAAAAAAATTAATCACGATAATTCCCAGGACCCCATCTTCCACGGTCGATTTATATAGGCATCGGCGAGACTAAAATAAAGAAAGAAAAGAAAAAAAAAGAAAAAAAGAAAATAAAAATAAAAGAAAGAACAGAAAAGACGAAATCGGTAATCCCGGATTACGACGGTTCAAAGGGTAGAAGAGGTGGGGGGTGGGATCTCGACGGAAGATCGGGATCGATCGATCGATTAAAACGAGAATATCGATGTTAGGACCTAAGACGTTGTCGCGTGACGCCGTTTTAGAGACAGAATGAGGAGGAGGAGGAGGAGGAGGTTGAGAATAAGAGGCGGCAGCTGCGGTTGCGCAGCTGTGTTTGCAAATCGTCTCCTCCTTAGACACGATTCTCCTTCTCTCTCTCTCTCTCTCTAAAACACACACACACACACACACACACACACACATACGTGAACACACACATTCCCTCGCACTTTCTCTCTCTCTCTCTCTCTCTCTCTCTCTGTCTCTCTCGACAAAGGAGAGGAAGACACTCGTCCGTCACTCGTAAACTCCGTCCTAGCGTGGCTTGTCGGAATGTTGCTGGTCGATTATCAGTTAAGGCGAAGATTATGGCTGCTAGCATTGCTCAGGGTCATTAGGCTTGACCCCTAATTAGCCCAAGTAAGCCCGGGGATGTTAGGTTTGCACGTCGTTACGGAATGGTACGGAGTGTGATAATCGAAGATAGAGAGATAGAGAGATAGAGAGATAGAGAGATAGAGAGAGAGAGATAGACATATAGAGAAAGACAGAAACAGAGAGATATAGAGAGAAATAGTGAGATAGAGAGAGAGAGAGAGAAGGTAACGACGATTCGCACGCGTCACCCTGCAGGTGCAAATATTCCAATTGTTTTCCGATACAAACGGGCCGTACTATATGATTCCACTTTGCCCTGAATACCTACCACGCGTTTTCCATCCCTTTTTCCATTTTTCTTTCTCTCCTTTCCTCTCTCTCTCTCTCTCTCTCTCTCTCTCTCTCTCTCTCTCTCGTTTTCGCACTCCAGATCCGAAGACCCATCCGTGGTCAAAACGATGGCTCTGTGCGGCACTCGAACACGGACAATGATCCTTTCCTCTTCGTTTCGTTTTTTTCTCCCTCGGCCTTTCTCTCTACCCCCCTTTTTTTCTTTTCTTTTTTTTTTTTTGTTTGCTCCTTTCTCCTTTTCCTTCTACTTTTTTATTTATTCATTCATTTTATTTATTTATTTATTTATTTGTTTATTTATTATTGTCTTGAATTTTATTTATTTATTTATTTATTTATTTATTTTATTTTTATATTTATTTTTTTTATTTATTTATTTATTTGTTTTTTATTTATTTTTTTATTAGTTATTTTATTTATTTATTTATTTATTTGTTTGTTTATTATTGTCTTTTTTTTTTTTAATCCTTCTTATTATTATGCTTCCGATATCGCGGGGCGAATGAAAAGCAAATATTTGCCACGTGTGTACGATCGACGATTCTTGGTCTTGCGTGACCGAAAAAAGAAAAAAAAAAAAGGGGAAAAGAAAAATCGACGTTGCGTCTCGACCGAAGGAACGCGTTCTAAGGTCCGCGTCGTATTTGACAAATAATCCCAAGAGCAAGCAGGCTGCTCGCGAATTGGAAATTGATAAGTAACAGAAGTTATCGAAGCGACGATCACGAAAGAATTTTGGAAATGTTCTTCCAGTCGATTTTGTTCTTTTCTTGTTTTTTTTTTTTTTTTTTTTTAATTACTCGAATCGTCCCGAGCAGCTCAACGAGAGACTTCAAAGACGACGCGTTCGTTAAAAATAAAAATATTTCTTCTCGTCGGAGGATCGCTGATCGCGATCAGGACTGCTTATCAGTACCATTCGTAGAGAAGAAGTAGTCGGAGAATCGAGAGAATCGAGAGAAGCGAGAGAATCGAGAGAATCGAGAGTAGGAAGGCCAGCTATTTAGAGGCTTAGCACCAGCTCGGTAGACGGTAGAAAGGAGAGGGATGAAAAGGTGTGCGTTGCCAATGACGATGGTGTTGGTGGTAATGGTGATGGTGTTGGTGATGGTGATGGTGATGGTGATGGTGATGGTGGTGGTGTTGGTGGTGGTCTCATCCCGTTCCGAAACGGAAGCACCATCCTCGGTAGTAGGTAATACGGATGCTGTGGGGTGTGTTAAGGGTAGATGAGGAGTAGTGTGTGCGGGGTGTAGAATGGAGAAAGGGTGTGTGTTGGAAAGGCAGACAGGCGGGTGGGTGGTTCCGTGAGAGTAGAGATGAGGCGGGGAGAGGGGCCGGGCCCTAGCTGGTACAAGGCTCGCAACCACCGTGTCACCTTTATCACCTTTATCACCTGCTGCAAATTGCCACCATTTAAATGCTAAATCCCAAGGTCTCTCTCTCTCTCTCTCTCTCTCTCTCTCTCTCTCTCTCTATCTCTCTCACTCCCTGCTCACTTTTCTTATTTCAAAGATTTTCAAATAATCGAATGGACGTCCGAAAAAGATAAAAAGGTATAGAAAACGGTAAAATGCGAAAAATGAAAATGAGGAATATAGACGAATATTAAGATTCAAGATTAATTTATTTATTCAGAGCGGAGGCAAAATTTGTCTATATATTTATTTAAATAAATATAGTAGTAATTCAAATATATATGATATTAAAATCGATAAAAGGAATTAGTTATAAATTATAATATAATATACAAATTTATATTGTATGATTAATTTTACGGGCTAAAGATTAGAATCATTTGATAATAAATAAATATATAATATATGTTTATGTAATAGATCAAATATTTCAATATTTCTTTTAAAGAATATTTAATCAATAATAAAGAAACAAAGAAAAAAAAAGTGAAAATGACAATGAAAAATCGATCGATTCGTTTTTATTAATTTATTAAGTGATCTCGTGGAAAAACGTTCGATTTCTATTCAAGCATATTAAAATCTACTTTATTACCCCCCCCCCCCCTCTCTCTCTCTCTCTCTCTCACTCTTTCATTCTCCGTATGATAGATAAAATAAATCGACGACAAAGTCAAAGTTAATGACTTTATAAAAACTCGTCAAGATATGGAAGATAATTCCCTTTCTCTCTCTCTCTCTCTCTCTCTCTCTCTCTCTCTCTCTCTCTCTCTCTCTCGTTCCCTTTTTATAACGGACGATCGTAGGAAAAGAGAGAAAAAGGCAAAGAGAGAGAGAGAGAGAGAGAGGGAAAAAAAATTGCTCATTCCTTTCGCATATATGTCAAATGTGGTATGTACGCTATGAAGAGAACAATTTTTAATTAATTCCTCTGATTTCTATCGGCCGCTTTACATCGTTTATCGACAACGATATGTTTGTATGTATGTATGTATGTATGTATGTATGTATGTATATACGGTATATATACGGTGTGTACATACGAAATGAATATTACGATGATATACATACATACGTATTAGTAGTGACATATGCATACCTTAACATTACATTACATAACCATGTATTTCTATATAATACTTTATATCGATACAGTCTTTAAACTCGATACTCGTTCTGCAAACGAGCTTCGTTTTTCTCCGAGAGAGGATTGTCATCGTTTCAATGAATATACCGTATCTACGTTGATTCATACGCGATCCTCCTCTTTCTCTATATATATGTATCTCTCTCTTTCTCTCTTTACATTTACGTCGTTATTATTTCAACAAAAAATAAATATAGAAATGGTCGAATAAAATGTAAAATAGCAAGAGAGAGAGAGAGAGAGTAGGAAAGATACGAGAATTTCGTATCAATATTATCGCGACGTTAAGACCATATTAATATTTTCTCCCATTAAACTGACATCGATATTAGCTAATTTGAAAAAAATGTCTATAGTGAAGTTGATCGTTATACATAAATTGCCTTATATACTTTTTCTATAATTAGAAAGAAAGAAAGAAAGAAAGAAAGAAAGAGAAAGAGAGATAGGGAATACCAAATAATGTATTAATTAAATTTAAAAATGAATTAATAATGTGAAATATTACGTTAGGGAAGAAAAATAAAAAAAAAAAAAAAAAAAAAAAAGAAAGAGAGAAAAGAGTGAAACATCGCGAAATTTCTGAACGTTGGACGTTCCTCCTTCATCCCTCATTTTCACGTAACCGTATTCGTTTGGAAAATTTTAAGTTTTAACGCTTTATAACGTAAGGGGGGAAAATTTAATTAACGATGGAAACGTAACGAAATTTAAAGTAGAGATATTTCGAAATAGTTCCGTTGGTAAATTTTGATTTATTACCTAGAAGATTTCCTCTTTCTCTCTCTCTCTCTCTCTCTCTCTTTTAGTGTCAAGAGAGATAGAGAGAGTTACGTTCGTGTATTAAAGATATTAAAACGGGTATTAACATTTCGCTGAAGAAATTGGACGCGGTGTTATAAAAGTATTTACGCTGCTAACTAAAAAAAAAAAGAAAAAAAAAGAAAAAGAAAAATAAAGAGAAAAAAAAATAAAGAAAAGGGAAGAAAAAGAATAAGCAAAGAATCAAACGATATACCCGTCTGCCGACGTAGTAAAATTAATATGATAAAAAATGATTCGAACGAGGGGGAGAGTAATAAATACCTCGGACGAATGGCGCGCCAATGTATTATTCGTATAAATAATAATAATAACAACAACAACAACAACAACAACAAAAACGATAATAATAATAATAATAACTTAATATGTACGGAGAGTATCATCAATGCGAGTCACATAGAATCGGATATCATGACAATTCCGATTACGTTCCGATGGCATGCGATAGGGGAGGAGGGAGGGTGAGAGGGAGAAAGGGAAAGAGAGAGGGAGGGAAGGTTTCTGGTGGAGGGGAGAGTACACGATAGAGATAGGGCGGGGGATGAGATACATAGCAAACATACATCGTACATTGAACATAACATAGCGAAATAATTCGTCGATGCGACCAATTAATTTGACTTGTAGGTAATCCCTGTGTTACGTAGGCGGAGATAGAAGATAGAAGATGGACATAAAACGGATTGAGAAGGATGAGTTTTATCGTAGAGAAGAGAGATCGAACGAACGAGAGATCGATCGATCGATCGATCGATCGATCGGTCCAATCGATCCAATCGATCGATGTAACGGATTTCCCAAGGTCCGATCTACGAGACACTGGGTCATAGGAGAGAGATCCATAATGCATTTTCCCCATTCTCATACACTAACCCCACTGCTTTGGGAACTGCTTGACGTTGTCGATTTTTTCTTCTCCTTTTTTTTTTCTTTTTTCTTCTTTTTTTTTTTTTTTGGTCCGAAGGCACCGCTGACATTTTCAACAAATTGTCCTCGACTACGGGTTAGAGAGAGTATAGTGGAGAGGGCTCCACACTACCCTCTCCAGTCCGCTCACTCCCCCTCCCCTCCCCGCGCGCTATCATCGTTGACATGATGCAGCGATTGCACGCCGTCCCTACCGATCGTCAATTTTGGAGAAAATGCTCGGGCAAACGGGCGACAGCATCATTTTACTCGTGTGTGCCTTTCTCACTCTTTCTCTCTCTCTCTCTCTCTCTCTCTATGAGTATATTTGTGTGCGTGCGTGTGTGTGTGTGTGTGTGTGTATGCGGTATGTGCGGTGTGTGCTTGGACGCGCACGAGATCGGTACCACCTATTTCGAACGCGACGCACGTACACCGCGTAACTCCCACCCTCACTCTCACCCTCACCCTCACCCTCACCCTCACCCCAACCCCTCACGCCCGCCCTTTCTTTTATCTCCGATGACTTTATAGACGGGCATTGTTTGTCGTCGAGGTGATTTATTACGTTTTCACTCGATTTCAAAGAAGGGAAAGAGAGAGAGTCGTTCGGAGAAAATTCATCGACGAGAAAGATAATAAGAGTAAGATTAATCGAATAGAGAAAAATGATATTTCTTGTCGGATATAGATATAATCGAATAATTATTTATATATATATATATGTGTGTGTGTGTGTGTGTACGTGTATACGGTACGTTCGAAAGCATCCAAGGTTTGAATTTGTACACGTATATTGTGTTTTTCTTTCTCTTTTTTATTTTTTTTTCTATCTTTTTGTTTTTTTTTTCTTTTTGTAATAATTAGAAATAATAGAGGAACACTGCCTCGTACTTGCTCTCAATATTAACGTCAAATTTCCTATATAATTATTCGTTGAATATTCGATTGAATGCGAATGAACTTGATGTATGATATACAAAAAAAAATATATATATATATTTATTTATTTATTTATATGTTTATCTGGGAAATTTTGTCATTCAAAAAATCGTATGGAGGAATTGCGATTTTGAATATAGAAAAAAAAAAAAAAAAAAAAAGAAGAAAACGAAATTACCCGCGAGTGTATGAACGGAAAATACAATTTTATATTTATCTTCTATTCGGTGATATTGAAAGTTTATATTAAATATAATATTAAATATAATATGCAAGGATCGATCGCGATAATTCGATCTCCCTCTCTTTCTCTCTCTCTCTCTCTCTCCCATTCTCTATTCGTCCGTCTCCCTTTACGTAATGATTAAAAACTAAGGCGTTACGAATGGGATACGAAGTAATTCCCCGAGGTTCAATAAATTCGATTGAAATCGATTATTATAATCGAACACGGACAGATTTTCTATGTATCGAACGGACTTGCCTGAACAGAGTCGGAAAAAATAGTTCCGGCCGGAAAACATTCTGAAGCGTGGATGGGGGATTAGAAATAAAAAAAAAAAAAAAAAATTAAAAAAATAAAAAGGACAAGAAAAGGGACGAGTGACGGGAGAGGACGCGACGGAGCTACTAATTTCGATCGTGGAAAGAAAGAAAAGGAAAAAGAAACGAGGAAGAAGGAGAGAGAGAGAGACGAATGAAAAAAAAAAAAAAAGAAAGAAAAGAAAAAAGGGAAAGGAAGAACCCTTTCGTAGGTAAATCGTTGAAGAAGCTCGGGTTGAGAATCGCGAATAGAAAAAGTGGTTTCGGAAACTCGTAATAGAGACCGGCGTCGTTTTTTAAATGTCGCCCGGGCGTCGTTAGCGGTGGTGAGAGGAGAAGTTTTAAATTCGATCGACGTTCCTTGTTTCATCCCAGGATGAAACAAAATGAACGGTAATGATCCGACGCTCGTCATTGAATCGTGACTATAGAGAAAGAAAGAAAGAAAGAAAGAAAGAGAGAGAGAGAACGGAGAGACAAAGAGAAAGAGAGAAAGAGAGAGAAAGAGCATGATAGCCACGTATTTTGTAAAACTGCTCGTTCCGCGTAACAAGGAAACGGTCGAAGTTTTTAGCGGAAGAGCCAGCTCGGCAAATTGCCGTGGGATATTCGAATCCAGGTAGGGTTGAACAGCATCCGAGTGAGAGCGCGAATGGACGAGCGGAAGTACGTGTCCCTGAGGAAATCCCTGTCCGAAACCACCCTCTCTCTCTCTCTCTCTCTCTCTCTCTCTCTCTCTCTCTTTTTATCCGTCCGTCTATCCCTATCTCACTCACACCCGCGTGCTTCTCTACGCGTCGTACTCTCTCTCTCCTTTCCCTACCTAACCGAAGTACGTTATTTTGTTCATCCGCCTGGCAATTTTATTCCCCTACCCCTCCCTACCCCACCCACTCACCCACCCCTTCCCCTCCCCTCTCTATTCCTTTTTGTTTCTTTTCTCTATCTATTTTTTTTCTTCTTCTTCTTCTTCTTCTTCTTTTTTGTCTTCTTCGTACGTGTCAAAGTACTTTTACGTCTCTATCGTTTCAAATCGATCGGTCGAATTAGATCACTCGGCGCTTTGCGAATCGTTAAGAAACGATGATCGATCGCGCGAATTTATTTTTTCGTACGTCACGGAACAGTAGAGATTCTCTATCCTCTTTTTTTTTTCGGAATAACGGCGACATTGATTTCCGTCGAATATTGAAATTAGCATACGCATAATTTTTCATACCTTGTCGTTTTTAATTAACAACGACGTATTGCATACCGTTAGAGAGATTAATTTGGATGATTTTTTGGAAATGGGCGATTACACGTACCGTGTAAATATCGACGATTAACACTTGTAATTACTCGTATAGGGGGATTGTGAAGTAATTCGTTAAAAGTAAGATAAAATTGTCGTTCGTTCGTCGGTTTAAAAAAAAATAAAGAAAAAAAGAAAGAAAAGGAAGAAGGGGGACAAAGTGAAGGAGGAATAGAAAAAAAATCATTCGAAAGAGAGAGATGGAAAAGGGAAAAGGAAAGAGGAAGAACCGGCAAGGAATATTCGTTCCGCTGATACGCGGAAAGAAAGAAAGAAAGAAAGAAAGCAACCAAAAAAAAAAGAGAGAGAGAAAGAAAAAATTCGAAACCGGTTTAAAAAGAGATGTGATATAAGGGGGTAGGTTAGCCTCTCGAAAGGATTTGCTTCGAACCGCAAATACGGCATAGAAGTAGAAGGAATAAAACGTTTAGTACGTACGTTTAGTACGTACGTACGTGGGGGTACCTATCTCTACGAGACAGACACGACGACGATAAAAACGAGGAAGGACGACAAAGGACGAGAAAGGACGACAAAGACGACTACTACAACTACTACTACTACTACTACTACTACTACAACAACTACTACTACTACTACTGATACTAGGACGGGCAGGAAGATGCTCGTAGGAAAGTATAACACTTCGTATGGAAACGAAGGAGCGTAAAGAAATTGGAGAGCGATTTGAAAGAACTCGTCCAGACTCTGTTTATCTTGACGCGCTTCAGCAATTTCCTGGCTTCCTTTGGATGCCGTTCCAAGTCTCGACGTTCTCTACCTCCACCTCCACCTCCACCTCCACCTCCTTCCCTCTTCTACTTCTCCCTCTTTTCATCCCAATCCCCTCCCACCCCAACCCATCCCATCCCATCCCATCCCATCCCATCGTCTCTTAACAAGGTGGAAGTCTTTGCCATTACGCAAACTGTGTTTCGTCGTACTTTCTTGATAAACGTACTCGAAACCTGGATTAGCCACGGTCGAAAGGAACTTGAATTGGTGAATGGTGGGGGTTGGGGGATGGGATGGATCCACCTCCCTCCCTCCCTCCCTCCCTCCCTCTCTCTCTCTCCCTCTCTCTTTCTCTTTTTATCCTCATTTCTCGTCCACTTCGCAGTCCTTCGAATTTAATAGCCCCGAACCCTCAACCCGTTCGTACAATTTCGTTTCGCTAGCTCCGCCCAATAACTAACTGCGTTAAATGATAAAACCTTGATCACGTCCTATCTATCTCCTCTTTCTCTTCTTTTCGCGCGTATCGTTCCTTTTCTTTTTTCTTTTTTTTTTTTTTTTCGTTTCTCGCCTCGCGCCCTTTTTTTCTTTTTTTTGTCGTCGTCGTCGTTCCCTTTCGTCGAAAAAGCCACACCGAATTTCGCGATCGAGAGGGAAAAGAAAAAAGAGGGAACATTTCCCGACCTCTCCTTTCCCTTTTTTCCTCTTTTCTTTTCGGTCTTTCTCGTTTCTCTGTTTTCTTTTTTTTTTTTCTTTTTTTCGTTTTGTTTTTATAAAGCCATCGTGCCTTTTTCGTCGCCATCTAACCCGTAAACGAAGTAACGAAATACGATGGTTCGTCCATTCGTACCATTTCGTTCAAACAGAATTCTACGAATATAAAACGGTTAGTCCCTCATCCCTACCCCCCACTGTCATCCCTACCGTCGACGGAAAAAGGGGTTTCGCGAGCGTCGCGTTTAGGCGTACGAGGATCAAAGTGTTTCTCTTCGTTTCGATTATTTACAAATGCTTCCGAGAGGGTCTACTACGATCATTCGGGAATCGTACCGAGTTCGAGTTTCCACTAAGCCCATCGATCGTTAAACCTTTTTTTTTGTTCGCCTTTCCCTTCCCTTCTTCCTCTTCTCTTTTCTTCTTTTCTTTTCCTCAACTTTTTTTTCTTTTCTTTCTTATTTATCGAAACGAACGTAGAAAGAGAACTGCCGCCCGCGCGACGTACGTTAGCAAATCCGACGATCGCGATTCAATTGCGAAAAACGATTTTTTTTTTTTTATGTGTCCTACGGAGAATACGAAATGAGAGGAAAAAAATATTAAAAAGAAAAAAAAAAGAAGAGAGAGAGAGAGAGAGAGAGAGAAAGGAAAAGAAAAGAAGAAACGAAAAGAATAAAAGGCAGTGACCGTTAGTTTTTGGTAAAAAATATTTATCGAGATATCCTTAAAGGTAATTGAATTCGAACGACGAGAAAGAAAAAAAAAACGATAACGTACATTTCGCATGAAAGAGGGAGGGAAAGGAAGAATGAAAGGAAAAGAGAATAAAAAGCAAAAAAAAAAATGAAAAAGAGAAAAAAGGGAAAAAGCGAGAGAGAGAGTGAAGAGAAGAGGGAAAGTGTGTAGCGACTGAAAAATGACGGTGGATATGTAGCCTTTGGGGGGTGGTGGTCTCGAGAAAGAGAAACGCAGCAAAGGCACAGAAGGAATTCAAAGTACGTAATATAATGGCTGCCTTTAGAGAGAGCCTCGGTAACTTCAACAGGCTTCATTTCTGCAACGGCGCCGCCCGAAGAGAAAAATTCCAAAAGACTCGAGACTACGTTAGTATACGACGGCTATAGTATAAGCTACCGCCCGTTCTCTCTCTCTCTCTCTCTCTCTCTCTCTCCCCTTTTAATCCCACCCCCTATCTCTTTTTTCACGGATTACACACGAACGTAGGATGGATACAACACGAGTGAATGAATATTCGTATACGTAAATCCTACCAATGATCTCTCTAATCGAAAGTGAATGAAAAAAAAAAAAATATATATATATATATATATATTTATATATGTATGTGTGTGTACGAATACTACCAATGATCTCTCTCTAATCGAAAGAAGATAAAAAAAAATATATATATATATATAAGTACAAAGATACCGGCCATCCGATGATCTCTCTCTCTCTCTCTCTCTTTCTCTCTCTCTCGCTCTATCTATCTATCTATCTATCTCTATCGATTGATAAATACGATAATGACGACGATATACGGCTTATTGTCTCGTTTCTACGATCCATACGTTTCTCGTTGTCAAAAACGACGACGACAACGACATGGACGAAAAAAGAAGAAAATTAAAAAGGATCGAATTTAATTTGAAACTGGCAACATTTGTCCCGTTAGTTAACGGAGGTAGGCGGGGGAGGCGTGGGCGGGGTGTATAACAAAATTTTCCAAATAAATTAAACTGGGGTACGTCGTATTTATACGTTGCCGTTACGCCTACGGTTTAGTAAAACGTTTGAACGTTACTTTGTTTAACTTTGACAAAGCGTGTATATATATATATATTTATTTATTTATTTATATATCGTTAACGATCGAATTAATCTACATACAATCGGGATATAATGACGAGATACGATTTATATCGTCGTTGTATAATATATATATATATATATATATATATATATATATATATCCTAAATCGTCGTAAACGTCGAACGATTTTTTACGAATCGATTCGAATATTGAAAATGTTAGTATGGTAATTGTAAAAATAGTATGGTTTCGTGCTAACGATGGAAAAATCACGTACCATCATATTTTTCTCGTATCGACGGCTACGTTTTACAACGATTACGACTACGTCTACGGATACGGCTACGGCTACGAGAAAAAATAATTGGCAATTTATTTTTTGGTGTGATATTCAATAGAATATTCTCGTATTACGAATGGTCGGGGTGGGAAAGGAGTGTGGGAGGGTAGGGGTGTATCGGTGTGACGAGCGTTATCCGTCCCCCCCCCCCCCCCCCCCCCCCTGGTGGATCTATCAATGGAACGCATAAAAATATCTCGAATCCTGGATAAAATGTATATAATATGAATATATAATATATGCGTACATATGCATATATATACATGTGTGTGTGTGTGTGTGTGTGTATAAACGTGAAACGATACATTTTATTACGTTTTTCTTCTTACTCGTTATCGCTTCATTTGTTATTAATATATCACGCTTGCGACGTTTAAAAAGAAATAAATAAATACATAGATAGATAGATAGGTAGATAGATAGATAGATAGATAGATAAATGAGTGAATAAATGAAAGAAAATAAAAAGAGAAATATCGTTTTAATGACTATCTCGTATAACGTAATCCATCTTTCGTATTTTTATATACCACATGTGATTTTCAATATATATATATATATAGTATGTATATATATATTTTCGGAAATATCGGAATATCTACGTTTAAAGTTTCATAATTATACGAATAGTAACAAACCGCAGAAAGATATTTCGTTGATCTCATCTTACTACTACTACTACCACTGCTACCACTACCACTATCACCACCACCGATACTACTGCGAGTTTATTGAAACGTTTCTCTCCTAAAAGCTGAGACTTTTCAATATAATTTTATATTCAAATAAGAACATAGAGCGTATTTTACAGGCAGACTTCTTCACTTCAAAGAGACAACCGTAAGAGAGAGAAAGAGATAGAGATATAGATAGAGAGAGATAGAGATAAATCTCTCTCTCTCACACACACACACAGCAGAAAGAGAGAGAGAGAGACACAACGATACAAGAATCGTATTCGATATTGAGATTCAAAACGGTGCTATTCCAGGCACGAAAGTGAAATATACATCGTTAAAGTTGCACGCGTAAAAAGCCTTATTATGCATTACAAAGCACGGATAACCAAGCGAAACGAAAGGCTAATGAGTAATTCATACTCTCCGAAAGTTGCTCTACTTTCAAAAACGTTGAATACTAATTTGATGCTAAGTTAACTCCTCCTAGCCGCTCTCTCCTCGAGAGAGAGAGAGAGAGAGAGAGAGAGAGAGAGAGAGAGATTGTCCTCCGTTATAGCGATTGTAATAAACGATCGTCGCGCTTATTCGGACAATACTTTTTCTTTCGACGTAAACGAACACCGGGTAATAGGGTATTTCAAGATAAAAATGAATAATAAATAAATAAATAAATAAATAAATAAAAAACGTAAGTTAAAGTAACCTACCCGTATCATTCGTTAATATCTCGATATGATCTCCGTTCGATCAAGCAAATCGATATTGTAAGAATCCTTGTCCGTTAACGATAGTGATAATAATTTTTCTGTTAATGATAGTCATAACGATAATGATTGAAGATAATTATTAACACTGGGTTGGGCTGGGGGGGAAAGAGAAATAACCCTAAATTCCATTCGAAAGGACCACGGTCCTTACTCGTACGTTCCTCGAGAAAATTATTTTTTCTTTTTTTTTTTTTTTCTTCTTTTTTTTTTTACCCCGAGTGGTAAGTTGAAAACGTTAATCCATCTCTACTAACATATTTCGCTTTCTTGAAAGAGCAGAGATATATATATATATATATATATATATATATATATATATATATATATATACATATATAGTTATTAAAGTAACCGAAGCGAACGCGTGTTACGAGGGGTATGCTTAAAAAAAAAAAAAAAAAAAAAAAAAAAGAAACGGGAAAGTCAAAAAAAAAGACTCTTGAGAGAGAGAGAGAGAAATAGGGAGTCCTTTACTTAACACCAGACCGGATAAGCGGAACGGGCGCAAGGGAGGAGGATGGTAGGGAATGACAGAAGAGGGCAAAAGGCGTCGTAGAAGGAGGATAGTAAGGGTAGTCGGTGAAGGAGAAGAGAGGGGAAGGATGGAGGGAGGGGGTAGGCCACTTCCTACGGCGATAAGTTAGGAAGGCGTCTTGCGGATGTTCGCGCCATTTGCGCGAGAGAGCTGGCCGAGATAATATGGCGGAGATAGACGATACCTCTCTCTCTCTCTCTCTCTCTCTCTCTCTCTCTCTCCGTCGCTATGTCGCTTACTAGTTCTCTCGTTCCCGCTGATGGACATACTCGTCTTATCTTTGTACGCGAGATACAGCTATCCACCACCACTACCACCACCATTACCATCACCATCCCCCATACCCATACTCATCCCCATCCCCATTCCCCGAACACCGCTTACTTTTTTTTTCCCCGCGATCTTTATTTTCTTTTTTTTTTCTCTCTCTCTCGAGCGAGCGAGCGAGCGAGCCACGGCACGATTCACTTTCGCAACTACGGCGTAATCTCGGTGTAAGGGAGAAAATGTTCGGCCGCGGCGGCTGCGGGGATTGGTGGAGGGGTGAAGAAAGGTGAGAAGGTAAAGAGTGAGAGAGAGAGAGAGAGAGAGAGAGTTGATGGCTCGTAGAGGTATAAAGACGCGGTAGTTTTGTTTCGTCGCGTTTGACGTATATGTCATTTATTCTAGAATATATTCGTTTGAATAAAAACTTGATCGAACGAACGAACGAACGAACGAACACGAAAAGTGTGAACGATAAAACGGGAGAGACCGCGATGTCGTGGGCCGTTCTTAATGTACTGTTCGGGAGATAAATAAACGATAATAAAATGTATAATAAATGTGTATTCCGGAATGGAATGATTATTAAAACGTACGCTTTAACGGTAGAATATAGAGAGATACGTATCTGTCTATCTATCTATCAATGTATCCATCCTTCCATCCAACTACCTAACTACGTAACGCCTACGAACCCTACGATGGAAAATTTTTTTTTAATTTTATACTGAAACCTCGATAACGACCTCTCCCTACCAGACAATACGTCCGCCGTACGATAAATCCGTTTACCGATACTGATCTCTCGATCGACGGATTCGAATTTATCGAATAGGTATCCCTATATCCTTCTCATCTCTCTCACTCTCTCGTCCCCGTCACCTCTGACCCTCACACTCCGGCGAAATTCGAAATTCGATCTTTGTATCACGTTTGATCGAATAACGCTTGAATAAAAAATACGAAAAAAAAAAAAAATATATATATATATATATAGGTATCATATACATACATACATACATACATACATACATACATACATACATACATACATATATATATATATATATATATATATATATATATCGCTGTTATAATAAAAAGTGGCGAAAAATTGAGACTCTCCCTTGGAAAAAAAAAAAGAAAGAAAAGAAAAAAACAAAAAAAAAAAAGAATAAATGACAGATAGAGCGAGAGAAAGAGAACGAGAAGGAGGAGAGATTATACTGTAAGCGAGAATGGACGAGTTGATATCCAATTGAAAAAACCGATCTCGCGAGCGACCGACCACTTGGCCATATTTTTTCTTTTTTCTTCTTCTTTTCGTTAACTAGCTTGAAGCATTCGACCCTCTGATCTAGCCTCCTCCGTTCTTCTAACCAACCCTACGGCTCTCCTCCCCAACCCCTCTCGCCACCTTTCCACTTTCTCCGTTAGCCTCTTCCCTCTGTTCTTTTTTTTTTTTTTTTTTTTTTTTTTTTTATTCAAACGAATTAATACGTTCGACGAGAAGCTTCCGGGCGTGGAGCCAGACACGACGGCACGGTTTCAATTTGCGAGCCGACTCAAACAGGTTCCCCCGGGCATAGGCCATGGTGCGTGCATCCCGCTATATATTTGCGTATACACGTGCAAATATACGATCTCTCCCTCTCGTATACGATCTCACGTAGTAGCAAACCCTGAACAACCCCCTGACACACACACACACACACACATACAGAAACACGCGCATACGAGCACACCAGCCGAATACACGTTTTACTAGATCTTCTATCTACCTTCACTCCTCCCTACCATCGACATCACAACCACCACCATCGCCACCATCACCACCTTTACCACTATCAGTACGACCACCCTATATATTCCTTCCCTCTCTCTCTCTCTCTCTCTCTCTCTTTCTATCTTTTCCCTTTTTCTCTACATCTGCTTTTTATCGTTCGTTCATTCGTTTATTTTAATTTTCGCATTTCTGCCCGTCCAGTCGGTTTTAGCGGGTGGTCCTCGCCAAACAGCACCACCACCAGCAGCAGTAGCAGAAGCAGAAGCAGAAGTAGACGTAGACGTAGAAGCAGAAGCAGCAACACCACCACCATCGCCGCTACTCGCTGGCAGCGTTACCGCTTTTTCCCTCGGCACGTCGTATATTAGTAGCGATACGTTCCACCTCTCTCCAAACCCTCTCTCTCTCTCTCTAACTCTCTCTCTCTATCTCTCTCTCTCACTCTCTTTCACACTCTTTTTCCGACCAACCAAATCCCCTATCCTCGACCAACCACACTCTGCAGCCCTCTCTCTCTCTCTCTCTCTCTCTCTCTCTCTTTCTCTCTGTTGTATTTCTCTCTCGTCGTCCTTTTTCATCCATTCTCTACTTTTTTCCTATTTCGTTTCGTTCCCCCTTTCCTCTATCTCTATTTTTCGATATCCCTCTTTCTCTTACCCTCTCTCTCTCTCTCTCTCTCTCTCATTCTCTTTCTCTCTATCACTCTATCTCTATCTCTATCTCTTCTGTTTGCTGCCCACACATATACGCAATCTTTATAGCGACTAGAAAAATTAGAAAACGAAAATAATTGTCCTTCGATCTATATATGCGTGTGCTTTAGAGTGTGTGTGTGTGTGTGTGTGTGTGTGTGCGTGTGTGTGTTCGTAGATATACTCGTATATACGTTTCGGTATATACGCTCGAACGTAACTCGAGCGAGTCCGTGAGCAAAAAGAGGAAGACTGGATCTGGATATGGTGTGGTGGTCGCATGGCGAGATTCGAGCTTGATCGTAAAGCAAACGTGGAGGTAGAGGTGGAGGGGAGGAGGGGGAGGAGGAGAAGGAGAATATCGAAACGGAAACGCGAGTACATCAATTTATGTAGCTTCCCCCGCTTGCATCCTCCTCCTCCTCCTCCTCCTCCCACCTCCGTCCCGCTCTGCAAGCGCCACCGTGCATCTCTCTCTCTCTCTCTCTCTCTCTCTCTCTCTCTCTCTCTCTCTCTCTCTCTCGTGCATTTTGGCGTGCACGCGTATGTCTCTATGGTATATTTAGCGGATATCGATCATAAATACCTACCTACCTACCTACCTACCTACCTACCTACCTACCTAACCGACGTCTCGCAATGTCGAAATTCCTTCGTATAATTTATTGTTAACAATTG
>OU964963.1:10288378-10335878 GCA_918808275.2 Dolichovespula sylvestris | reverse complement strand
CATTATATCGCGAATATTTGAACGATTTATTCGGACCTTACCGTAAAACGTTTTGATAACTATTCTTAAAAGTCTATTTATCGGGGGTTAATGATCATCAAAAATATTTCACCTCTGAATATGTCATCGAAATTATTTATCATTATTATTATTATTATTATTATTATTAGTATATCATCATCATCATCATCATCATCATCATCATTATTATTATTATTATTATTATTATTATTAGATCTATAAAACTACAAAGAAATCGTTCAGTCGATAGCTTCGAATCGAATAAAGAAATAATGCAATTTACGTATCGTCTCTCGTTCGCGATCTGTCATTTCAAATCCGCTTGGTACATCCTTCACGTTCTGCGGCTTCAAAAGAACCAGTACAATCCCCTCCTCTTTCGACGCATCCTTTTCGCATAAATGCTCTATCTCTCTATCTCTCTATCTCTCTCTCTCTCTCTCGCGCTCCTTTCAAAATGATATCGTCAATCTGCTAGGAATATTCGACGAAGGGAGAATCCGTTATTGCTTTTACAGCGAGTCTAGACTGACAGGATTTTTCGTGAGGGCCTTGGGTCTCTCTCTCTCTCTCTCTCTCTCTCTCTCTCTCTCTCTCTCTCTTTCACTTTGAATATCTCTGGATTTGTCAGTTTTGTCTCTTTTTTTTTTTTTTTTTTTCTGTTATATTCCCCTCCGCGAATGTTATTGCGAAGGCAAACGGCGAATGAAAATGCAACGTTTTGTATATATTTCTCTTAACTCCTCCGCATCTCGCCGCCCATCTCCCCCTCCTCCTCCTCCTCCACCTCCTCCTCCTCCTCCTCCTCCTCCTCCTCACGTCCCGTGCGATAATACATAAAAATGCGAATATTCCCTTTTGTCTAGTCTACGTTATTTCCCTCCCTTTTTACGTTTGCAATAATAATCAGGCTTTTCGACGAGTCGGTTGCGTCAAACCAAAGGATTTGAGGGAGGGGGCGGGAGGGGAGGGGAGTGGGGAGGGGAGTGGGATTACTGTTATTGCTGTTACCGTTATTGCAAAAAAGAAACGGAAAGATTTACATATACATACATACATACATACACACATATAAATATATATATATATATATATATATATATATAAAATGTATATAAAATAAACGGAATCGAAACGAATATAGTGTTTGTGTAAGGCCATATCTATCAAAGTTTTACCACTCAGTCAGCTTCTTTCATCTCTCGTAGGACGTCTAAATGATTTTATTCCTATCTCTCTCTCTCTCTCTCTCTCTCTCTCTCTCTTTCTTTTTTTCTCTATCAATCTATCTATCTCTCTCTTTCTCTTTTGATTTTTCTCGTGAGCAAGCTCTTACAAGATCTCTTCCTTCCGTTTGATCAATCGCCGAGCTGTCGTCAAGCCGAGTATTCTTCTTCTTCTTCCTCTTCCTCTTCCTCTTCCTCTTCCTCTTCCTCTTCCCTCCTCGTAGAAAATCAGAAAGTTTTGCGAAAAGCCAAAGAGTAAGGCAGAGAGAACGGATCGATCTTATTTCTTCGCAATCATCCGTCATATCTAATATCTAATGGCGTTCCGCGTAGATCGGATTGAAAGATCCTAATACACCATACGTACTTACGTACGTACTTACCTATTATGCCATTGTATTTCGTTCTTATTTATAACTTTGAAAAATCTAAAAAGTATATTTCAATTACCCCCTAACGACGTTGATTTTAATTGGATATTTATATATATATATATATATATAAATATATATATCGATTTGACGATGATATTCGCGATAATCGAAAACGGTCGGAAAACTTTACGAATTTTCGTGAAAAGAATTTTTTTTTCACGAAAATGGATCGTTTATCGTTTTCGTTTAAAAAAATAAAAGTGGGTCGTCAACTCTTAAGGGTTTCCTTTTTCGATACTTCTTAATAAAAAAAAAAAAAAAAAAAAAAAAGGAAAAATAATTTACAAAAAATACAAAAAAGCGAGAGAGAGAGAGAGAGAGAGAGACAAAGGTCGAACTATTTTCGGATGAACTAACAACGAACTAAAGATCCAAGTTTAGATTTTATAAAACGGAGGAAACTTTTCAGTTTGTCTCGGAAAACTTTCTCCTAATTCGTGAAAGAAAAGCAAACGGTTCCTCGAACGAGAAAGACAGAAAATATATATATATAAAAAGTGAGAGAGAGAGAGAGAGAGAGTGAATGAGAAGGACAGCGAACATGCTATTTGCTCGACGAAAATAAATGAAAAATATAAAAAGTATCCGACACGTTTCGACTTTCTGAAAAATGGAACGAAAATTTAACGTGAAAGATCAAGAGTAAAGGAAGAAAATAAATAGATAGACGCGATCCCCATTTATTAACCCTACCTCCTCCCACCCTCCCACGTACCTCCTACGGCTCGCTGCGTCTCGTATTACCTTCGGATATAACAATATTAAAAGGGGGAGGGGGAGATGGTAGGTGGGGGTGGGGTGGGGGTGCGGGAGGGTCAGAAAAGGGAAGAAGAAACGGAAGGATATTTTTGTTGATATCTAATATTTAACATAAATAAAGGCAATACAAATCTGACCGTACGAATTGTATCCGATGGAAAGAGATGAAACCAACCTCGTTCCTCCCCATCACCCCCATCATCCCCTCATCTCGTCCCCTCCCACGCTGTGGCTCGTGTACCACGTTCGGAGATGATGTTTATCAAAGAAAAAAAAAAAAAAAAAGGGAAAAATACGCGTTGATATCTAATATTTAACATAAATAAAATCGATAAGCGTACAAGCGTACAATGATATCGATAGAAAGAGAAAAAAAGAAATGAAAGAGAGAGGGAGAGAGAGAGAGAGAGAAAGAAAGAGAAAGTTAAAATCGGGCGGACCATACCGCCGGCTGGCAATATCTCGTATTACGTTCAAAAATAACACCATGAAAAAAAAAAAAGAAAGATGAAGAAAAAATAAAAGAAAGAGAGAGAGAGAGAGAGAGAGAGAGAGAGAGAGAGAGAGAGAGAGAGAGAGAGAGAGAGAGAGATTGTGATATGAAAAACTTAAGATAAATAAAATCGATAAAGTTATAGGATACGTGCGATGATATCTAAAAGAATGAGAACGGAGTGATGGTGGTGGCCCGCGAGGGAGAGGGAAAGAGAGTGACGGACCAATGGCGACGGACGAACAGAGTTAGAGAGTTAGAGAGAGAGAAGTCGAGAAGTCATGGAGGTGACGTCAGAAATAAAAGTAAGCATATAGATACTCGGGGTAAGATTTGAAACTATCTTAGATGTAAACTCGCTATCGGTGGCAGGCAGACAGGCGACCAGACATCGCCAAAGTTACTTGAAGAGGAAGTGCGCGGAGCTGTCCGAGCTCCGTTGGCAAGGGAAAGAGAAAGAGAGATAGATAGAGATAAAGATAGAGAGAGAGAGAGAGAGAGAGAGAGAGTGGGAGTGAGAAGAAGGGGTGGGAATGGACTGAGTAAGCGCAGTTTCCCCCATCCACCATCCATCCCATTGTTTTCTAGACTTTTCGGCGGGAAAACTTACTCGACTCGACTCGTCCGGGTGCCAACCGATATATATGTAGAACCTCCGAGAGCTCACACCCCCTGACAATGGGGGGTTTAAACTTATATATATATATATATATATATATATATATGTATATATGTATGTATATATATATGTGTATGTATGTATGTATGGATGTATACTTCACTCGGCATCTTTGTCATTTCTAGTAAATACGTATCTATGTACGTATGTATGTATGTATGTATGTATGTATGTATGTGTGTATGTATGTATGTATGTATGTATGTACGTAGTACGTAAGTAATACAATAGTCACGTATATGTACGTTATATATATGTACGTATATGACGTTTGTGTCGTATCTGAACGGTTGAGTTCTAAAATAAAATCGAAGGGCGAACGTTTTCGTCGTTCTTACCATTGGACAGTTTATTTGTTTGTTTTGTATTGTTTCGTTTTGTTTTGTTTTGTTTTGTTTTCTTCTTTTGTTCCTTCATTTGTATTTTTTTACCTTGACCGTCGTTAAAAATTAGCCTCGATCACTTCGCTTATTCGATCACGTTGCTCCTGTTTATTTATAGGTTGAAATAAATTATTGTTATTTCTGACCGGTCTTATATATATATATATTTATATATATATCCAGCGAGATCTACGATTGTAACAATTCGTAATACTTTATAAGGACCATTCTCTAGATTTATATATATATGTGTGTGTCTGCGTGTGTGTGTATAGTCGTACAGATATATATATATATATATATATATATATATATATATATATATATATATTTTCGACTCTTTCTTTAAATTTACCTCGAACTTTTTCCCGAAGCAATCCGAACAAATTCGAAACTTATTAGCAGCGAAATAGCACATTGCATTATATATATATATGTGTGTGTGTGTGTATGGTCGATAAGTATTTATTTGATCGCATTATCGGTGTCGAACGAAATTAGAAAATGGTTCTCGTTAATTAGAAAATTTCATCCTGACAAGCTTTGGTCGTAAGCGAGTAAAGAAAAGATAAGAAAAGAATAGAAAAGAAAAGAAGATAAGTGAGATGATTTTTTTAAGAAATATATTCATATGAAAGGAAAAGAAGGCACAAAAAATATCTAAAATTCTACGATCTAAAAAAAAAAAAAAAAAAAAAAAGAAAAGAAAAAGAAAATCTTTTCGCCCAGTTCATTCGGATTGTCGAAAGAATAGAAATAAATTAAGCTTCGGGGAGGAAGAAATTGAGAGAATAAAAAGAAAAAAAAAAAAAAAAAATCGTTGGGACGGGGCTAATAAAAGTCGAGTTAATACTTTGCCGTTCGATATATAAATAATCTCTATGGGACAAAGGTTTTCCACCAACGTTAACGAGCACGTCTTTACCATCAGTACCAAAACACGTAGACGAGTAAGTTTGTCAAAGTAATTCGAGCGTTCCGCGGGGTTACAAAATTCCAGTCACGTACGGCCAAACATTCCTTAGTACCTTCTTGAGAAATCCTTATTATACTACACCAGCGATAATAATCCGGGTTTTCTCTCTCCCTCTCTCTCTCTCTCTCTCTCTCTCTCTCTCTCCCCCTTTCTTTGTCTCTGTGTCTATTTCTTTCTTTCTTTCTTTTCATTTTTTTTTTTTTATCATCATCATTGACCAAACTCGAGCTCGATCTCGAAACACAAATCGCGGCTCGTTCATCTCGATCTTATCGACATTTTGTCGAAGGCAGGAAAGGAAGAAAAAAAAAAAGAATTCGAATTCGAATTCGAATTCGAATTCGAATTCGAATTGCATACCTCGTAAATCTATGAATAACTTCAACGAGAATAAAAACGATAGGGATAGATTGATAGATAGATAGGCAGAATCTACGGGGGAAGATAATTTCGAAATAAAATTGATCCAATTAAAATGGACGATCGAGTCTGATTCGAACGAACGCTACTAAAGTCGTCGACTTTTTTTCTTTTCTTCTTCTTTTTCTTTTTTTTTTTTTTTTTTTTTTTTTTTATAACGATCCTCGTAATAATAATCGCAGGAGCGTTAAACAAAAAACCTTCGTCCATTTCTCTCCCACTCTCTCTCTCTCTCTCTCTCTCTCTCTCTCTCTCTCTCTCTTTTTCTCTTTCTCCCTTTTTCAGTTCATTCTCGTTAACTGTGAAAACTTGGAAAAACGAAAACGTCGAATGGGAAACGTTACGGCTATTTAAAAGCGACAATTTTTCTGCGAGATCTTCTACTACTCGATTCTCTCTCTCTCTCTCTCTCTCTCTATATATATATATATATATATATATATATATATATATAACTCTATCTCTTTTTCAATGTCTACGTAGAATCGTCTACGAGGTACGCGATGACAATTTTAGGAATACTATTTTCCCTCCACCCTGGTTACAAACCTTATCTCGAAGTTCGCGCGGAAAAGCCTCTTACCTCTCTTCCTGTTTCTAGAAAATATATAAAATGAGATGTGGATATAATAAGGAAAATAAAATATACCGATGGGTCGTCCTTTGAACATACTGATTCCGATATATATATATGTATATATGTATATATACGATCAATATCTCAATCGAAAGAACGATTTCCAATTTAACCAGAAATGAAATACATTTTTCAGGAACGATTCGATCTAACGATTGATAAAATTTTATTAGGAAAATAAAACGTACGCACACACACACACACATAAATATATATATATATATATATATATATATATATATATATATTTTCATTTGTTTAGATATAAAATACTAATGATTTATCTCACGTAAAAACGTTAATGACGATAAGATTATTAAACGCGTATTTTCAATTAAGTATCATTCCTTTTTTCCTCGTACAGTTCATTATTGTAAAGTGTTGAAAATTTTCAATAATAAAAAAGAAACGAAAAAAAATATATATCATAAATATATATATATATATATATATAGCTTCATTTATCTGGATATGTGGTATTAGAAATTTCCGATGAAGTATATCAATAGGGTTATTTACGTCACGACGCGAGACGTCCAATTTTCTTTTCATTTTTCCTTCTTTCTTTTTTATTTTCGATACAAAATATTGTGGAGGAAAGAAGAAAAAGCAACGAATAAGTACGTGGTACCGCATAAATCATTATTATGTTTACACGATAGCAATGATATAAATGTACGTATACAATGAGATAAAGGAAAGAGAAAGATAGAAAGAGAGAGAGATAGAGAGAGAGAGATAGAGAGAGAGAGAGAGAGAGAGAAAAGACTGAAATTCCTTGACAAGAGAGAAAGAAAGAGAGAAAGAAAGAAAGAAGCAAAGGTTTCTCCGAGCTTAAAAAACCTCATATTAGCAGAATTTCCTGTATCCGAGCTCTGCACGCTCTCGGAAGGCTCCTACAAAAAGGTCACCCTTAACCTCGTGGCTTCGTGGTTCTTTAAAACTTTATTAAGCGTAGCTGCCTTCCGTGAATGCTACTGTCCACCGAATTTCCCTGGGAGCTTGCTAACTCTCATGTTAGAGAACATTTCACAAGACTTGACATAAATTTTTCATTCTCTAATAGACAGAGAGAGAGAGAGAGAGAGAGAGAGGGATGAAGGGATGGAGAAAGATAAAGAGAGAGAGAGAGAGAGAATGATAATATTTTTATTCGTTCTTTGTTTCCTTGATTTATTTTTATTCGACCATGATTATATAGATACACGGATTACACAGAGTATGAACCCTCTCAGTTTTTGTATTAATTAATTTCGATAATTTCGAAAAATCGATCGTACTTAAATCGATGGAAATAAATGTAATATTAATCGTTCGATAATTAATTCTCATTTTAAATTCAATCTTGAGATATAACTGCCTTAAGATATATGTATACAAACACACATACATATATATACACAGGATATGTATACGCGAACTTAAGTTCTCTTAGAAAAATAAGAAAAAAAAAATAGAACTGAACCTCACCTTAATTTTATATTAATTAATTTCGATAATTTCGAAAAATAATCGATCGTACTTAAATCGATGGAAATAAATTGAATATTAATCGTTCGATAATTAATATTCATTTTAAATTCAATCTTGGGATATAACTGCCTTACGATATATGTATACAAACACACACACACACACACACACGTATATACACAGGATATGTATACGCGAACTTAAGTTCTCTTAGAAAAATAAGAAAAAAAAAAATATAACTGAACCTCACCTTAATTTTATATTAATTAATTTCGATAATTTCGAAAAATAATCGATCGTACTTAAATCGATGGAAATAAATTGAATATTAATCGTTCGATAATTAATATTCATTTTAAATTCAATCTTGGGATATAACTGGGTTACGATATATGTATATGTAAACTTAACTTCACTTAGAAAAATAAGAAATTATTCAAAGGGGAATCAGGTTGGTACGATGTATCATCGATAAAACACACCATAATCGTTCTCTATCTTGCACGGTGAGTGTAAACGGAATTTAGATCATCGTTTTACCTCGTGCTCGTGCTCTCGAATACAAGCACCGTACCGCATCGCATCGCATCGCATCGCATCGCACACCATCCTAAATTTTCCTCTAATGAAAGGATCTTCTAGTCGAAGATAACGAGCTATAAATTCTCATTGCTTCGATGGAAAAAAAAAGGCAGAGCGAAGAGATATGTTTCAAAGACTTCATCTTAGAGATAGGAGGGGACCTTGTACGAATAAGTTTTGTAAACAGTGATAAACATTACTTGTTATTTATCATAAAATCATATTACTCTCTCTCTCTCTATATATATATATATATATATATGTATATATTTACTTTACCATACAATCATTTATTCATTCATTATTAATTATTCATTTATTTATTCATTCATTATCAATTATTCATTTATTTTTTTTTTTTTTATATCATGAACGTAACACAGGACGTAGCAACGAAATTTATCTTTCGCGTAAAACTAAAATTCCTCGCCACTTCTCCACGCCCCTCAAAAGAAAAAAAAAAAAAATAGCGAATACTAATTTCGATGGATAATTGATCGTAAGGGTGTCTTTTAAATCGTTAAAAAGTAAAATATTAATAAATAAATAAATAAATAAATAAATAAATGCGAAATCGTCGTTAAGAAGTGTTCGTCGAGAAAGGAGGATTATCAGGAAATAAAAGAAATAGCAAAGACTGATTACGGTCATAAAGGTATCTTCTTCAATCTTCAAAAAATATAATAAAATAAAATGAATGCTAAAGCGTAGTTCATAAAGTGTGTTCGTTGAGGAAGGATAGAATTATCTCAAGGTTACGTGCGATAAAAATCGATAGTTAAATGCGAAGGTAGCAACGTTAAGTACGATTTTCAAGGCATATCAAAAGCCCCTTTCGAAGAAATGAATCTCCAAGGAAGCACGTTAAGAGAGAGAGAGAGAGAGAGAGAGAGAGAGAGAGAGAGTACTAGAGATATATATTTTGCTCTTAGAAGGGCCCTCCCCGGAGTCGATTATAACTATCCCGACTATCGCGTATTATCGCGAGAAACATCTTTCGACGAGGAGACTCTGGCTCTCTCCTTCTTAACTCTAAAATAACCTTCGAGAATAAATGAGTTTCCTAGATAAAGCGATTTTCCTTGGTGCCTTACTTATTGGATAAAATCACTTCCGACATTATATATACATATATACATGTATATATGTATATATATATATATATATATATATATATATATATAATATGTATATATTAAATATGCAATATATATTACATTAAAATGAAATGTATCGAAATAAATAATAAAATTAAAAAAAAGGAAAATATATATATATATATATATAAATTATAATGTGTAAAAATGAACGAACGTGCAAGTTAAAAAGAGATTAAAAAGAGAGTTAGTGTATCGATCTTAAGTATTTAAGTAGTCACGTTATTTCGAGCTAAGGCTAATAATACGATTTTAGTATGAAAACTAAAGGTGTAGTAACGGCTTAAACGTTCCATGGCCTTTCCCTATTCTACGTAACCGTGGATTTACGCTAGCTTAATCGACATCAATCGAACTGTGTACGGTTCGCTAAATAGAGTCTCAGAGATATTATAGATACATACATACATATATATATATATATATATATATATATGTGTGTATGTATGTGTGTATGTATGTACATAGGAGGTATCCATCCGATCGTCGATGATAACCACGAAAGTGTCGAGAAATTGACATCGCACTGACGTTCCTCTTTTAAAACGAATAGTGATAGTAATAATAACGAGTCAAATTCAATAGATTGGATATAACAAGCCAATATTGGGAATTATCAATTACGATAACTATAAATATTTTTGATCGTTAAGCCGATCCAGTTTCTATTATCCTTCGTAGATTATATTAATTTATTTACGTGTTTACGATATACATACATACCGTACGGATATAATTGAATTCAATCAATGATATAATCATTAATGAATAAATAATTAGAATTGTTTATAATATTTCACTTATTTCTACCTCTCTCTCTCTCTCTCTCTCTCTCTCTCTCTCTCTCTCTCTCTCTCTCTCTCTCTCTCTCTCTCTCTCTCTCTCTCTCTCTCTCACTGGATCAATTAGCAAAAAAACAAGTTCACTCGGAAAATTCTCAATATATCCAATGACTTGGCCAATGTGTTATTTTTCGATAAAAAAAATTATCGATCCGCTGTGCGTCGTTCATTTGGAATGGAATCGAACATTGAAAATTTCGACGTTACTTATTCTCTAATACGATACATTAGAAAATTAGAAAAGGGGGAGATAGTAATGGATAGGAATAATTAAATGAAAGAAAAGAAAAAATTAATAAATAAAAATAAAAAGGAGTACTGTCCTATTGCAATATTTAATTATGTAACATCTCTCTCCCTCTCTCTCTCTCTCTCTCTCTCTCTAGAAAGAAAGAAAGAAAGAAAGAAAGAAAGAAAGAGCGAATGTTCTGTATAGAAAATTAGAGATAGTGGAAGGAGAGCATCGAGGAAATAAAATAAAATAAAAAATGAAATAAAAGAAAAAAAGAACATAAATAAAATAAAAAGGATAGTTCGCTATCGCGTAACATAATGCTATTACCATAAGCGTTAGGCTTTATCGTCGACGAAAGAGAAGATTGCCGTCGTTGTCGAGGTGTTGTGTAAAGGGCCGTCAGTCATTTTAGACGAATTGTTATTCGCCGTTCGTCCGAACTTTCAATCATAGTGATTGACGGTACGTCGCACCGTCGTCCAACGCACTAAGCTATTAAAGAAGACTCTACCCCACGTTAATCGCGTGTGTATCGTATACATATTCGAGGTCTCATCCTCGTTAGCCATCCCAACCCCCCGCTATTAGCGACAACAGCCCTTGTAACTCGTGGAAATCGTAGACAGAGTACGGGTATATATACAGGCTTCGTTCCACGGGCTTAGGATCGATCGAGGAAGATCTATTCGATTTTAATGACATCCCTTCGCAACATATTATATCGATCCCAACGTAAATCATTCCCGCAATCGAACGAGATTCTAATTATTTCTCTTTCATTTTTATCTTTCTTCCCCCTTTCTCTTTTTCTTTATAATCAAGTACTCGCAATTTATAATTTTTCAAAAGTGATTTATCGATATAACGAGCGTTATCCATGCATATATATATATATATATATATATATATATATATATATATACATTTTTTATTTATCCTCAATAATCGGTCGACAGATCTTATTGATTACGAATAAATCGCGAGAATCGAATGAAAATTATTCGCGTGATTATAGAAGAAGAAGAAGAAAAATTACAAGCGCGAATCGTTTCGCCGATTATTAAATTGACATGGGATACAAAGGATACATAAAAAAAAAATATATATATATATATATATAAATATATAAAGAAAAAATAAAAGTAAAAACGTGGTCGTAAAACGGGATGCACGTACACCGCATATAATATATATATATATAGGTTAATAGACGTCGTCGTCCACAAGGATAAAACCGTAGGAATAACCAAATAAACAGGTGAAACGATGAAACTTTAGTATATCCGCGTTGCCTAAACGAAACATTAGTCACTTTCGGTCGATTGATTTTCCCATTCGGGATTAGTAAATGAAATAATCGTTTGATTAGGACCACCGACTCTGTACGACCTTTCATTGGAATCGAGACAGCGGTTAGTTTTAACGAACGGTACGGTGGTTCGATGGTGGGGCGATGGTGGTAAGCGGGGTTGGAGGAGGAGAAGGAGAAGGAGGAGGAGGAGAAGGAGGAGAGGAGGGAGGAAGAGAAGGTGGAGGGACAGGGAACATGGGATGGTTACAGAATACCTTTTCGATACCGTACCTCTCGAAATCTCTCCAGTGGACTCGGTATGAAACGCGGGGACAAGTCAATTTTCAACGGTGATCGTGCGAAGCTTTTGTTGGCAATAAGCGCTCATTTTATGCCCATTGACCGGGATCCTCGTCCAGCCCCCCCTCCCCTCCCCACCCCAATCCCTTCAGGGATGTTTGGACGAGCGCATTTTGCCGACCATGTATCCCTACCACCGTGTGTATATATATATATATATATATATATGTGTGTGTGTGTGTGTGTGTGTATGTGTGTGTGTGTACGTTTTACTAACAACGAAAATGTGCTGCTTCTGCTGCTTTCCGCCGTCATTTTCTCTCTCTCTCTCTCTCTCTCTCTCTCTCTCTCTCTCTCTCTCGCACTCTCACTCTCTTTCGTTTCGCGAATCGGAACGAGTGGTATCTCGAAAAAAAAAAAATAAATAAATAAATAAATAAATTGAAAAAAAGAGATAGATAGAAATAGAAAAACAAGGAGAGTCGTAGAGAGAGAGAGAGAGAAAGAGAGAGAGAGAGAGAGAGAAACTATGTACCCTTCTGATAATTACGACATTTGTTATTTCTTTTTTTTATTTCTCTTTTATATTTTTTTATTTTTTCAGAGAAAACGATCGATCATTTCTGGTATATATATATATATATATATATATATATGTGTGTGTGTGTATATATTTATTTATATAATTATTATAAAATCGAATGCGCTTTCGTTTTCTCTAATACTACAGCGGTGTGGGTTCTGTACCCTACCTTTTACGAATTTAATAAAAGCTTCCCCCCTCCCCCCGCGGCGACTCTTGGTATACGCGTTAATTAACGTGCAAGAGGCATATTTAAATTAGCAGGTAGTATAACCCTCCCACCTATCGCGATGTTGTTCGTCGTTTATAGGATGGGCTAACGCGCATACAATCGGCCGAAACTCATTCCGTATGTATCTAAAATGCTAATTTCCGCTCGATATCCCATAAGGGGGCGGGGGAGGGGTAGTAGAAAAGGGCCGGAGAACGGGGGGGTGGTGGGACAGGGGTATAAAATTCATCGGGCTGATATCAAATAGTAATAATAATTACAATATAATAATAATAATGATAATAATAACAATTATTATTGTTGTTATTGTTGTTATTGTTATTGTTATTATTATTATTATTATTATTATTATTATTATTATTATTATTATTATTATTATACAGGAGGATCGTTGAAAACTCACATGCAATTTGGTAAATGCATAGTTCCTACATTCGTTCATCCGTTCAGTTCAGTTCAGTTCAGTTCAGTTCAGTTCAGTTCAATTCAGTTCAGTTCAATTCAGTTCGTTCAGTTCGTTCAGTTCGTTCGTTCATTCATTCGTTGAACGTTGCGTCGATTATTGCATAAAGCAAGGACGCAACACGTTGCAGATAAATCTAAAGGTACGAGTGTTGGTCTTTCGCGTTCAACGATACGCCGGCTTTTAACGTCTTACTTCTCAAACGCGAGCGAATAATCTTTGCATCGGGTTGGAGGGGTAGGTTGTGGGGGGGGGGACAATATTAAGGGCGAAATTAATTGCCGTGTATGTAATAAAAAAAAAAAAAAAAAAAAAAAAAGAATAGAAAAGAGAAAGAGAAAATGGGAACATTTTTCGATACGTTTAACCTCGAGTGGATTCTCATGCGAAATTTTTCTGGCGAAAAGAAAAAAGAGAGAGAGAGAGAGAAGAGAGGAAAAAATGGAGGAGAAAGGGAACAACAACACGAAAGAGCGAGAAAAATTATTGTAGAGTAGCGATTAAAGAAGAAAAAGAAAAAAAAAAAAAAGGAAAAAGTGGGCGAAATTTCGCCGTTCGATCTTAAAAGTACGAGAATGTTCATAAATCGTTTTGTTCATATCGATCCCGTTAACGTTAAATCAGAATATGATGAGAGATCGATTATTAATGCGATTAACGTTCGCGAGCGAGCGAATGTATGTGAGCTTTTTTTTTTTCTTTCGTAAAAATACGGGAAAAAATAAATAAATAAATAAATAAATAAATAAATGAAGAAACCAAAAGAAAGAAATATAAAGATAAAATACCGATTATGAGCACGGGTCTGGGTTGGCATATTAATGAGAAATTAAATCTTTTTGGTTTATACGGAGATAGAGCATTTTCTTTTGTAATAATAATATAATGAAGAACCGACATCTCTTTTCAATAGAAGAGACAATTTTTAATTAACACCAAACGAACGAACAAACGAAACGTTCGACACATTTAATTACGATCGAGTGCAAGTTGATGTTCGAAAATACTGTGAGGGGAGGAAATGGATGATGTTGAAAAGGAAAACAAGTTTCGATACATAAAAGGAATAAAAAGAAAAAAAGGGGAACGAACGAACGAGCCGAACGAATGAATAATCCAATAATGTTATATCTTTCGAAAAACGCTAAACAAAAATTGCCATTCCGTTCGTTTGATATTTTCCATTGTTACTTTCTTCGTTACTCCAGAATCCGTCAGACGCATTTATGCGCGATGCTTAACACCTTTGAGTCCCATTACTCTCTTTTTTCTTTATTTTTTTTTTTTTATCATCATCATCATCATCATCATCGTATCTCCCTTGCGCTCCTTTTGTTATACGCGCGCGCGTTTGTGCATGCGTATTTTCTTCCGTATTGGTTCCCTTTTCTTTTTTTTATCTTTTTCTCTTTTTTTATTTTTTCACTTTTACCACCGTTCCCCTTAGTCCTCCACCTCCACTGGAGGAAATCTAGTGTCCTCACTTTCTATCCTTCTTCGATGTATCATCTCTCTCTCTCTCTCTCCCACTCACTCATTCTCTCTGTGTTCCCGCCCTTTTTTCTCCCTCGACTTTTTCGGTCGATCTCTCTCCATCATCCACGATTTCAACACGTAGATTACGACCGCTGACACGCGGCAACGCGCCCGTAAAAACTGTCGACGTATAAAACCGACGTGTTCCCGCGTAGTCGCCGTTCAGCTTTTTGCACCATTTTCCAACCAACCCCTCTTTCGGTTGCTCTCCATGGCACTCGTCCATCGAGAGAGACAGAGAGAGAAAGACGGACAGAGACGGAGAAAGAGAGAAAGAGAGAGAGAGAGAGAGAGAGAGAGACACACACAAAAAGCGATGAAAAGAAAGGAAAAGAATTCCTTTTTTTTTTTTTTTTTTTTTTTTTTGATTTTCCTTTTTTTCTTTTTTCTCTTTTTCTTCTTTCCTTTTTCTATAGCCCTACAGTAGTAGCAATATCGAACAACGAGGAAACGATCGTAACGTGGACGTCGTTGTACATGTTAGATTATATAGAAAAAAAAATATATATATATATATATATATATATTATATATATATTAATGACGCTTCGAGTTTGTTCCTCGACTTGGATGGAACAATCACAGAGAAGAAAAAAAATGGAGAAAGAAAATGACGGAAGAAATGTACTTACCGTTTACAAAGAAGAGTACACCGAGGACGAATGAAAGTAGGAGGGTACGGCTCGGGCACATCTTCGTTCTTTCACGATCGGCAAGCATCCCTTTTCTTCACGACGAATATCACACGATGAAAAAATAAAGTGCTACGAACGTCGAGATTGTAGAATCGTTAACGTACGATTCCGATTGAATTGAATTGGATTGGAACTGTACGCTGTCCTTATTCGAGTTACGCCGGTTACGTCGGTTCGCGGGATAGAAAGAAGGATCCTAAGTACACGACCGTGGTAAAAGGGACACGGGAATGGAGGGGGTGGGGAGGGGGGGGAGAAGAGAACGAAAGAGAGAGAGAGAGAGAGAGAGAGAAAAAGGGCCACACCGAAGTTCCTCGACGGAGTTCTTCTCACACTTTACCTCGCGAATGCATCCTCTCGAAGTTGGCGTTTGTTTTTTTGGAAACGGAAAAGAAGAAGAAAAAAAAAAAAGAAAAAAGAAGAAAAATAAAGCTCCGATCGTTCGGATCGCGGTGAATAGGGAGAGGGCGAGGACGAACGGCGAAGGACGAAGGGTTGGCGACGGTGTCGATGATGATTTTTACGGGGGTTGTCGGCGACGAAGGGTGGCTTTTGTAAGTCGTTAGAAACGAGGTTTCGTCCTTTATGACGACTTGAAACTTCCAATCGGATCTACAATCGGACAGATGATCCTCGGCACCTTTCAAACTCCAAATTCACTTTGCTCTTCGTTGTCTCTTACTTTTCCCTTTTTCATTCGTGTCGTCGTTGTTTGTTTTGTTGTCTTCTCTGTCTCTTTCTCTCTCTCTCTCTCTATCTCTCTTTCTTTTTTTCTCGTTCGTTCTCCTTCCCCCTTTCTATCACCTAACCCACCCCTCTCCCCAATCGAAACTGTGAATTATTCCTCCCTCCTCCTCCTCGTCCTCCTCGTCCTCCTCCTACTCGTACTCCTCCTCTTACTCCGGCCAGCCCACCTTCTCGTAGGAAACGATCGGTCACGAAAGCAGATTGGGAAACAGCCGAGTGGAGCTTTTACGATCGCTAATTACAGGCGATCGCGTTAATCGGCTTCGATCTCTTCCCGAGGAATCCTTCTATCGTAAACCGATTCACTGGGCTCTTCTATATCTTCTCCTACGGATAAGCCCGTGCAAGTTCGACTAGAGGAGAGGAGACCCAGAGAGTTCGGTTTTCTCTATCTCTAGTTTTATCTCTTTCTCTCTTTCTCTCTCTCTCTCTCTCTCTCTCTCTCTCTCTCTCTCTCTCTCTCTCTATTTATCTATCTATCTATCTATCTTTCTCTTTTTTTCTTTCTTTTTCGCTTTCGCTCTCTCTCTCTCTCTCTCTCTCTCTATATATATATATATATATATATATATATATATATATATATATGTATATTTATATTTATATTTATATATATATATATATCAAATACTTTATCTCTCTGTTTTATCCTCGATCCTTTTTTTACCTTCCTTTAACTCGACTCTTCTTTTTTCCCGATCCTTTTCGTTCGCCTTACCACCATACAACACTTTCTCATTTCTTTCTCATATCTCTCCTAACTCCTTCCTCTCCTTCTTCTTCTTCTTCTTCTTCTTCTTCTTCTTTCCCTTTTTTCTTCCTCCTCTTCTTCCTCCTCGTCTTCCTCTTCCTTTCTAAAAATTGTGTTTATTGCCTCATTTGTTTCTTATTCTCCGTCGGTTTTTTTTCTTGTCTCCTTTCTTTTCTTTTTTCTTTTTTTTTTTTTTTTTTTTTTTTACTACTTCGAATCAATTTCCCATATGTAAGAGAGTTCGCGAGGTTCACAGATAGGATTTCATTAATCAATATCGACGCTGTCTCGATCGACCGACGTTAAGATCGATCGATAATTTTTTCACGCGCGAAAATTCGTTTACACCATGGAGTAAATCGTTAAAGCGACAAGTGTACTACGGGAAGAATACGATATTTGATAACGCGATGAAACGAAGTGAAATAAAATAAAATGAAATGAAATGAAATGAAATGAAATGAAGTAAAATAAAATAAAATAAAATAAAATAAAATAGAACGAAAGGAAACGAAAGGAAGTCAAAGTGAAACGAAAGAAACGAGAGAGAGGATAGTGGTACGTAAAAGAGAGAAAGAGAGAGAGATCAAAATTCTAACCGATAAAGCATATGAGCGATATAACGGATGATAGAAAGGAGTGAGAAGAGATTGAACAAAAAAGAAAAAAAAAATAAGAATAAGAAAAAGAAAGAGAGGTGAAAGATAGATAGATAGATAGATAGATAGATAGATAGATAGATAGATAGATAGATAGAGAAAGAGATAAGGAGAGGGGAAAAAAAAGAGATCAAACGTAAGAACGACGAGATGAATGGATGATATAAAGTCGTGTTAAAACGATATTCGAGAAGATAGAAAGAGACAGGCGAACAAACGGACGGACAGACAGACAGACAGACAGACAGACAGAACGACAGACAGACAGACAGACAGACAGACAGAGAGAGAGAGAAGAGGCCCGAAGAGCAGCAAGAGCGTCCACCCACGTCGAGCTCGCGGCGCTTACTGAAGCGTTTCTCCGTCGCGTCTCTTTGCCGAGTGGTGCATCCCGTGACAAGCACGTTTCTCATCCCCACCACTCTAACAATCTCTCTCTCTCTCTCTCCTCTAGGAAATTTTAGTGGGAGAGAGTATGAAAGTGGTAGGGGATTTTAGGGTGGCGGAAGAGGCGGGTGGGGGACGGTGGTGGCGATGGGAGGAAGAAGAAGGGATGACGAAGAGAGACAGAATGATAGAGAGAGTGAAGAGAGAGAGAGAGAGAGAGAGAAGAGGAAGAAGAGGGTGAGTTCGACGCTCAAGCGGCGCGCAGATTTTCAATGGGCATGCGCGACCAAAAGGCTTGTGCGCGGACTTTGTCCCGTCGATCCGGCGCGCTTTTCACGGAAACGTACGAAACTCGGCGGAATTTTAGCCGAACGCGATCGCGATTAGCAGAGTGCGCTCTACCGGCCGGTAACTACGTAGTCGGGGGAGGTGGGGGGTGGTGGGTGTGGGGTGGATGAAGGGAGATGGGGTGGATGAAAAGGACATCGAGTATGTCCCACGAAACGCGCACACACGTTTTCACCCTTCGCTCCTTCTCTCTCTCTCTCTCTATCTCTCTCTCTCTCTCTCTCTCTCTCTCTCTCTATCTATCTCTCTGTATCTCTATCTCTATCTCTATCTCTCGTTCGTTCTCGTTCTCGTTCTCGTTCTATCGCATTCTATATCGTTCTCTCTCTCTCTCTCTCTCTCTCTCTCTCTCTCTCTCTCTCTCTCTCTCTCTCTCTCTCTCGCTCTTGTGTGAGCGAGCGAACCGACCGGCAAAACTTATGACCTCAAAGGGGTCGTTAACGAGCACCCACCAAATTAGTATAACGGCCACTCCTCTCCGTCTCACTCGCCCTCACCACCAATGCCATTAGCCTTTCGCTCGTCTCTCCGGTTCACTCGATTTTCACTCGCGGATACTTTGAGACGCCGAAAATTCGGATTACCAGACAGAGAGAGAGAGAGAGAGAGGGAGAGAGAGAGAGACAAAGAAATGAAGGGAGAGAGGCCTTCGTTTCACTTGCCTTGCTCTTTTCTTTCGTTTTCGTATTTTCGTATTTTTCTTTTTTTTTTTTTCTCAATTTTTTTTTCTTTTCCTTTCCTCTTCGTAGCTCATAAATCCGCCCATCCGTCCGTCCGTCCATCTCTATCGTGTCTTTGAGCAGAAAATTCATCTGAGAAAAAGGGCGCTGTTCGGGCGCAGACACGACGGAGGACGAAAAACAAAGGGATATCGATATGCGGGCGAAGTAAAACAGAATTGAAATGAGACAGCGAGCACGTTCGCTTTGAAGTAACGTCGATCAAAGCTAGTTGAAAAGAGGCCCGCGTGCGAGAGAGAGAGAGAGAGAGAGAGAGAGAGAGAGAGAGAGAGAGAGAGAGAGAGAGGAAACCGGGGTGGTGCCCTTCATAGGAGAGAAACTTCTTCTCGCGTCGAATTCATCAATACGAAGGCCTCGCCGTTGGCCCCCTCTCCTGGTATCATAGAAAATTGTTTCCGTTTTTTCGGCCATAGCGAAGAGAGAGATTTCTAAATTTTTTTCTTTATTCTTTTCTTCTTTTCTTTCTTTTTCTTTCCCCTCCTCCTCCTCCTCCTCCTCCTCCTCCTCCTCCTCCTCCTCCTCCTCTCCTTTCTTTCTTTCTTTCTTTCTTTCTTTAACGCATTTATAAATATCCGCAATTAAATTTTATTTATTGCATCGAGTACACGTATGTGTGTGTGTATATATATATATATATATCGTAACGTTATAATATAAATATATATATATATATATATATATATATATATATATATGTTTACGTATTAATCGTCGAAGGTTCGCGTTCGGACTATTCGTCGTTTGCGAATAGATTTCATCGAAAGGTTCGATGTTTAAGGGCATCGAGAAAGGTTCTAGGAGAAGAGAATTAAAAGAACGATTCCCTTAGACGATCTCGTACGAAAATTTATAATGATCATCGATCAAGATCGATCTGTCATTACCTTTTTTTTTCCCCTTCTTAATTTTTCCCCTTTCCTCCTTTCGTTCTCCTGTGCGTTTCTTTCGTCTTTCTTTTTTTTTTTTTTTATCTTTCTATTCAAGGTCAAAACACTGTAACGAGGAGATCGGAATGCACGAGGTGGGGAAAATTTAGATTGGCAAATGGATTTTCGGTATTCGTGAAACATATCCCGAAGGGAAATTTACCGAACGTAGTAGTGACGCGTTGGTCACCACGATATCGGGTGCATTAAAAGCAGGAGCACGAAGGAACCCGGGATCGTTTCGGGGAGTACGAAGTCATTGCCCGTCCTCTGGGACGTTACGAAATGAAATTGTCACAATAATCATGCGCGAACGTATGTATACACACACACACACACACACATGTATGTATGTATATATACATGCATGAACGAACGTAACACATACGTACGTATACGTATCCACGACGAAAGATATATATATATATATATGTGTGTGTATGTATGTATGTATGTATATATGTATGTATGTATGTATGTATGTATGTATGTATGTATGTATGTATGTATGTATGTATGTATGTATGTATGTATGTATGTATGTATGTATGTATGTATGTATGTATGTATGTATGTATGTATGTATGTATGTATGTATGTATGTATGTATGTATGTATGTATGTATGTATGTATGTATGTATGTATGTATGTATGTATGTATGTATGTATGTATGTATGTATGTATGTATGTATGTATGTATGTATGTATGTATGTATGTATGTATGTATGTATGTATGTATGTATGTATGTATGTATGTATGTATGTATGTATGTATGTATGTATGTATGTATGTATGTATGTATGTATGTATGTATGTATGTATGTATGTATGTATGTATGTATGTATGTATGTATGTATGTATGTATGTATGTATGTATATATACATGTACATGAACGAACGATAACACATACGTACGTACACGTATCCACGCGGAAGATCGGATACGTGTTTTAGAAATCTACACAATTCTTTTACATATATACCTATACGTACGTACCTATATACATACATACATACATACATAAAAGCACACGTATATACGTAGATATACATATATAAATTTGTACATGTCACCGCGTCTGTTTTCCATTTACTTACATAATAAGTAACCACGGTACGTCCATTTAGAATCGCGCTGAGTTTTCGCTATCTTTGAAGGTTCAACGTTAAATTGATAACGTCGATTATATCGAATTATCGATATTGCATCTATCGCATCGATTGAAATATTATTACAAGATTACTCTTTCGATTTTTATCTCTCTCTCTCTCTCTCTCTTTGTTTTTTTTTGTGAACACATTTCTTCGAAACTAATACGTTTTGACGATATAATATAATTCCCTTATAACTGAGCGTTAATAGGCCAAATACCAGGACGCTATTTCTGATACTTAACAAGTACTTTACAAAAGTATTTCAACAAAAACACATATATATATATATATATATATGTATATATCAAAGTTATACGGGGATTTAATTATACCGTCGTACGTGATACTCGACGCTCGTTGAAGATGAATTTGCAAGAAAAATTAGTGGGAACGTTTTTTTATGGGAAGAAGAAATTCCGTTTCTTGAACGATCGATGCACCACTAGAGAACCTGAACGAACGCAGTAACGATTTACTTTGAGATATAGAGTAAAAGAGATAGAGAGAGGTACACACACACACACACACACGAACAGTTAGAGAGAAAGAGAAAGAGAAAGAGGAACGAAACGAGCGAACGAGGAAGATAGAGAAAGAGAGACAGAGAATGGAGTGAGAGAGAAAGAGAGAGAGAGAGAGAGCGTAAAAGTTTAGGATAAATATTGGAAGAAGACAAGTAGAGCGTGTACGGTAAGAGACGTTAGTTTCTCGCTCGTTATAACCGAGTTCCAGGAGGTAGGGTAGCCGACGAGGTGACGCAACACGTGTCCCGATCTCACCTATGTCTCTCTCTCTCTCTCTCTCTCTTCTCTTCTCTACCTCCCTCGTCAAAAGAAACCTTAACGGCACGTCGAAAGAAAAAAAATGGGTTGATGGGGGGTTCGGTGGTTAAACGAAGTTAGACCGAAAAAAAAGAAGCCCCTGATCGTCCTTGTTTCTTTTTTTTATTTTTTATTTTTTTTTTTTTTGTATTTTCTTCTTTCATTCCTACGAAAAGAGAATGGAAATCAATCGTCGATCGTTGTTACGGACGAATTTCCACGACACCCTGTAGATACCGATATACCCAGGTATATCGATGTAGTTAGACTATAAGGGCTATATACACACACGTGGCCCTTTCTCTACGAACGTGGTGGGCCAATACCCACGGCGCCGGTCTCATCTACCTCTGATCATTTCGCACGCAATTTGGAGTCATGCCAGAGCGTGGTTTCCCGCGACCATCGTGTAAGGTTGCTGCTACTGATGGCGTTGGGTGGGATGGATGGGGGTAGGATAGGGTGGGAGGGTTACAAAGAGGGTTCGGAACGGGTGCTAGCCTGAGAGAGGATATCAGAGAGTAGGTACGAGAGTTCTAGATTGTGAGATAGAACAGAAGGTAGGAATGGATAGGTAGTCCGATCAGGTTCTGGACTAGGGTGTGCCCTTCCTAGCCGAATGGATTGCCAAACGACCGCAACCCCACCACCACCACCACCACCACTACCATCGCCACCACCACCACCGACATCGCTACTACTACCATCAACCATCTAGCCATCGCCAAAGAGTTCGGATCATTCGAAGAAGAATCCGATCGCTGGCTATTAAATTTCTATCGAGACTTGGATTAACCGGTAACCTTTCTTTTCTACACACACGCACACATAAACCTCCATCTCCCTTCTCCCTCAAATCTCTCGATTACTAATCTTTCTCCTATTGCTCTCTCTCTCTCTCTCTCTTTTACTCTTCCTCTTTTAATCACAGTTATCTATCTATCCTCGAGCGAGACGCGATTTTCACATGTAATTTCTCATTCCGTTAAACAGTCCAACGGCTTCTATCCGTGTCTCATCGGGTTTAGGCGGTACGAATGGACAATCGATTTCAACGAATTATATTTAACAGGAATCTTTCTTTAAATATCTTCAGTTCGGATCAATTCGGGATGGCGGGGGGCGAGGAGAGGGAAACAATTAAAATGATCGTTATTATCGGACGAAATTTTATCGGAAGCGTTTAAGGAGTCGTGACAAATTATTCGTGCGAGCTTTGTGCGAGTAAAATACGTAGATATCTCGAAAGAGAGAGAGAAAAGAGTGACAAAAGAGGGGAAAAGAAAATTATTATAAAACCCCGACGAAATACGTGACTATAGTCCTCTCGACGCTCAAACTCTCGAGCTATTTTTTACGAGACGATTTTCATATCTAATATCCATTTGATTCTATTAAATAATTCAATGGGTTATTTTCGGTTCCGTTGCATCGATGATATTCTAGATAATCGATTTTATCGAAACGATATCCGACAGCAGGGCTCTCTTTTCGTAATACCTTTTATTCTAATCGATCGGACAATTGATATTATATCCGTTATTTATTTTAGACGGGTTAGTTTTCACGGATATCGATGGATATCTTGAAAATATGAAAAAGAAGAAAAAAAAAAAAGAGACGAAGGAAGATTCGAAAGATGTTCTCCGTGAGTAGTTCTCAAGCTTATTTTATTCCTATGTTTACAGGACCGATATATCCCGAGGGAACGCTTTTGCATTTTTATCGAGGGCCCGTTCGTTCTTCGGTCCACGACCTTGAAGGTAATCCTTCCGAGCGCGTCGAAACGTTGACACCGATCATCGGAATGCGAAAGCTCGATAGAGGTGGGCAGGTTTATGTCTTTAAGAAGAAGAAAAAAGGGGGAAAAAGAAGAAGAAGAAAGAATAGAAAAAATAATAAAAGGGTGAGAAAGGAAGAGGGCAGATATACGCGGGGATTGATTTACGATATGACGACACGTAAGAGAATCCTATGGGATGGAAGACGAGCAACTATGGGAGACAAAACTTCTTCTTCTTCTTCTTCTTCTTCTTCTTCTTCTTCTTCTAATTCCTAAGGCATCGTATCGTTAGTGCATCGTCGATCGAATTAATGAAACAAAAGTTTCGATTCGGATCAATCATCGGTCCCTCGATCTTTCTTTTCTCTCTTTCGTTTTTTTCCTTTTTTTTTTTTTTTCTTCTTTTTGTTTTCCTTCTCTTCGAAACTTTAAAACACGATTTACGAGAAACTCGATCCCGAGATCTCGATCCTACTGTTTCTTTTTATTTTTATTTCTATCTTCCTTTCTTTCCCTTCGGACAAATGATCGAGAGATAACAATTCGTCCTTGATCGGGCCAATAATAATTTTTTTTATTTTTTCCTAAACGTTTCGTTCGAATCGTCATTATTCTCTCTCTCTCTCTCTCTCTTCTTTCTCTATTTCTATCTTTCTCTCTACATATAGATCGTAGCAATTAGCCGAACAATCTCGAGAAGGCGCCTAACTCATCAATGATGCATTCAGTAGTCTTTAAATATTCCTAAGCCGTCCGAGTTAGTTTTTCGGATTACTTTATACTCTCTTTCTCTATCTCTTTCTATCTTCCTCTCTCTCTCTCTCTCTCTCTCTCTCTTTCTTTCTCTCTTTCTCAGTGAGCGAGCCGCTAAAACGTCCAGGCGGACGAAAATTTCTTAAGTTTCCCGCAATCAAAGTTCCTTCGTTTCTCGTTCGACTTTTCTTGAAATTTTCCAAAGTGTAAAATAATGTATAGCAATCCGAAGGATGAGGCATGTTCTCTCTCTCTCTCTCTCTCTCTCTCTATCTATCTCTATCTATCTATCTCCGTCCCTCATACCGTCTCTAGCTACTCGTAGGAATTATTAACGAGCTAAGAGTTGCGTGCTTGGGTGGATGGTATGGAGGAAAGAGAGAGAGAGAGAGAGAGAGAGAGAGAGAGAGAGAGAGAGAGAGAGAGAGAAGAAGAAGGAAAGAGCAAAGATAGGCTTTGAAAGAAAAATCTTGGAGAGGTACGACAAAGTAAACGAATAAGAACGACGAAGGTGGAGAAGGAAGAGGAAGAAGAAGAAGAAGAAGAAGAAGAAGAAGAAGAAGAAAGACCTAAAGGAAAAGGAATAGAAGAGAGAGAGAGAGAGAGAGAGAGAACATGACAAGAAAAAAAAAAAAAGAAAAAAGAATACTACCGACTTGGTATACTGTGCGCGTCGGATAAATTTTCAATCGGACAAATTCTGAAAGGGGCGCCCTTTACCCCTCCCCCACATACGGCTGAACAAGTTTAAAAATCGATGCTGTCTCGAAGCATCCTCTCGTCCTTTCTCTCCTTCTATCTTTTTCAACTCAAACGATGCTCCCTCTTCTTCTCCCTCTCTCTCTCTCTCTCTCTCTCTCTCTCTCTCTCTTCAATTCCCTCCATTTCTTACGTCACCCTTACGCTCTCACCTTTCCATCTTCTATCGTCTACTTTTTCTTCCTTAGACCCTTTGAATAGGAAAGAAACGTACGTATGTACGTAACTACGTACGTAACATCCAGAATATCCAAAGGTGAACGCGAATACGTGCACAGCGCACTTGATAAAAAGCATATAACACTTGCCAAGCGATTTAACCAACGAGCTAGCTCATCGGGCCAAAGGCGTTCTTTCGAGAGAGATAGAGAGAGAGAGAGAGAGAGAAGAAAAAAAAAACGAAAATTTCTCATCCGCGAGCAACGAGATAATCGTGTGACGGGCGTTCTTAATTTTCCTACGATTTTTTAATTCTCCACCCCAATGGTCGCCACTTTGATAATCCCCGGATTAGATTCCCTTTACACGATCGAATTCTTCCGATAGAACTTTTTCTTTTTTTCTTTTTTTGTTTCTTTTCTTTTTTTTTCTTTTTTCGTTACCTCGGGAACGACGTTTCTCTATTCTTTTCTTTTTTTTTTTTCTTTTTTTTTTTATTCGACACAAACGACGTCTCCGGCGTGTTCTTTACGTTTTGTTTTTTTTCCCTTTTATCCTTTTTTTTCTATTTCTTTTTTTTTTTTTTTTCTTTTTTTTTCACGTGTCGCCTCGAAGATAAAATATGACTTTTATGATACGGAATTGAATGTTGGAAATCGAAATTACTCGAACGAAATTCGAAATCTACTTCTTCGCGCCTGCTTGTGTATGTACGTATTTGCTCAGGACGGGGTATGAGTTTACGTGTAAGTAAAAACAACTCGAAATCGAAAATACCAAATAGCCAGGGCTGTACAATTACGATTCGGTTTCATCCCCGCGTCCTACTGAAATATTCATGAATTTCTAACGGGGCGAATATATTTTCTCCCAACTCGCGTGTGCCAATACCGACGGCTGAAGTTGTTAATACCAACTCCCTTTGGCATCCATCTTTACTGCTTCATCCGCTAAATATCTTCTTATATAATATGCGTCTACGGATATATCCGTTACATTTATTTATTTCTAATACTACATACGTACATGTAACGTCCGTGATAGAAAAAAGAAAAAAAATGAACATTCGTATCGGGCGCGATACTTGGTGAATAATATTAAGGGACGATAAGGAAAAATAATTATCAATTTTTGATAGACGAAATTTGACAACGAAAAAAAGATTGTGTGATCGCAAAGATATATTCGATAAATAATTTATTCGAATATTTGTGTTAAACGTTCATCGTAAGAATCGAGTAAGAAGTGATAAAAGAAATAAAAAAACTACTGATAAATACGAAAGATTAATAGCAACATCGTCGATTCGTTTTACGTGACGGAAGGATTCAACCAAATCTAGGGAATATGGCGTTGAGATCGTGACACTCGATGGTCAGCCATTTTCCCCTAGCAGATTTTATCCGTGTTTTATGCAAGGTGCATACTTGCGGGCGAGCGTACAAGAATGCGAATGGTGGTGCCATCTAATAAACATTACCCATCGTTATCGATAAAAGAGATATTTTCTTTATCTACAGAGAATAACATGGAAGGTTCGATCGAGTAATAAAAACTTGACATGGATCGAGATGAATTTATTCGTAATTAATAATTCGTAAATATTAACTCCTTATATCGAATGACGGACGTTTAACTCGGAGAGACAAGGAGAAATCGTAATTAATAAATATATCGATAACTTGATAAAAACGAGAGTTCCTTAGAACGTTGGTAACACTGGTATCGTAACGCGAGCGAAAAGAGAAAGGCAGCCAATCGTGTCAGTCTCGTCCGATGGAAGGAAAAGTTTTCGAGATAAAGATAAGAAGTGAAAAGGCTTCGTGAAACTTGTATTTAACTGATATTTTTAAGTTTATCAAAGGATAAGTCCACACTATGGATTTTCAAAATCGACCCGGTGGAAAGACAGGTGGTGGCGGTGTAGCGTCATGGTCGGAGAGTAACAGAGATCGTCGAGAGAGGTTAAGGCAATTGGCATTGGAAACGATTGATCTAAACAAGGATCCGTATTTTATGAAAAATCATTTGGGCTCGTACGAGTGTAAACTCTGTTTGACGTTGCACAACAACGAGGGTAGTTATTTGGCTCATACGCAAGGAAAGAAACATCAAGCGAACTTGGCGAGAAGAGCGGCCAAGGAGGCTAAGGAAGCACCGCAAACATTAGCACCTGAGAAACCAAGAGTCGAGCCCAAGAAATTCGTTAAGATTGGACGACCCGGTTACAGGGTGACCAAACAAAGAGATCCGGAATCTGGACAGCAGAGTCTGTTGTTTCAAGTCGATTATCCCGAGGTTGCAGACAATGTCATTCCCCGTCACAGGTTCATGTCCGCTTACGAACAAAGAGTAGAACCACCGGATCGCAAGTGGCAATATTTATTGTTTGCTGCGGAGCCGTACGAAACGATTGCTTTTAAGGTAACAACGCGTTTAATGTATCTATCGATGCTAACGTCGTTACTAAAACTTTGCTTCGCTCTGTTTCGTCTCTCTTTTTCTTTTATATTACAAGTTTTATGATAACGATAACAATAATGATAATAGTAATTTCGTGATAACAGGTGCCAAGCAGAGAAGTAGAAAAAGCGGAAGGGAAATTTTGGACTCACTGGAACAAAGATACCAAACAATTCTTTTTACAATTTGCATTTAAGAACGAAAAGCCATCCGTTGGCAAAGTACCGCCACCTCCTGTTCCGTTAATTAGACCAGGTTTGCCACCGATGGTACCTGTACCTCCGCCTCCCAGACCGCCAATGTTCAATCCAGTACCTCCTCCTCCCGCATTGTTAGCGTCTGGAATGCAAATCCCACCTCCTCCGCCTCACATAGCTTAATCTTTCAATTAAGGACATAAGTAACAACTTTTGAAATAAGTAAGTTTTAATAAAAAGTGAGTATAATAACCGTAATAAAAAAAAATGAATGCTCAAAGGAAAATAAATTATTTCGTAATGCTTTTCAATTAGTTTTCATAAATTTTATTAAGAACATATGTACACAGCCGAAGTGCGCGCATCGAATCCCGCAAAAGTCACCTGAAAAACAAATAACACACACTTCGTTAAGAATTTTTCCAATCCGACGTTGGATCTCAATTGATCCGTTTATAATCGAAAGTATATCAGTAAAGAACAATCTACATTATTTCAAGTGTTGTACGCACTCTTAAGTCCGCCCGTTCGTACTATCATCATAATATCAACTAATTCGAGATAAAAGCAAACAAACAAACGACGTAGCTCGTAAACGAAACAAAATACGTACACGCGACTTATGCGGAAAGAATGCATGCACCGCCGACCGCCTTGATCTTGTCTTCCGCCAATTTACTGAAGAATTTTGCCTTTACGATGACGGGTTGCTTAGGCAGACGACCTTTTCCCAAGAGTTTGTAATATCCCTATAACAAAAAAAAAATCTCATAAGAAATAAATCTAAACGATTCATAACGTATACGTGTGAGAGAGTGGAGAGAGAGAGAAAATTAAAATAAGAGACACATACCGCTTTAACCAAATCGATAACAGGTGCTTTGTCTTGTGTCTGCTTATATTGCAATCTTCTATGTTCCGGTACCAGTGTCCACAATTTGTCCAAATTCAACGTCGGACACCATTTGGTGTTACGTCTTAAATGATAATTTCTCATACCAAGCTACGGGGAAAAAAGTAAAATAAAATTTACTCTTATAGTTTTAACATACTCTTGCAAATTAAAGTTTCTCCGTACCATAAATTTCGATCGAACTATCTCTCACCTTTCCGAAGTAACCAGGATGATATTTGTCGAAGTTAATACGATGGTGATGCAGACCACCGGCGTTACCACGACCGCCAGGATGTTTCCTGTGTTTGCCTGTATAAACGATCGATACGTCGATTAATACGCATTCACAATGAGATTTATAACGAATCGTATATCTCGTGATATATATATTATAAACAAACAACAAAAACTAACCTATACGTCCATGTCCATGACTGACATGACCTCTCAGCTTCCTTGTCTTTTTCTTATGTGTCGACTAAAAAGAAAAAAACAGTAAATACAAATACCTTCATTTAAAGCCATGATTTATCGAAAACGCGATACGAAGAAATCGATGTTAGAAAGCCACATGGGAAGAAAGAAGAAGAAGAAGACGACGAAAAAAGAAAAAGATTATTACGAGTTATTTACAACGTTGTCGCGTGGCAATGTAATTAGAATGATGAAAGATGGACGTTAAAACGTTCTCACGGAAAAACAATTATCGTTGCAAGTAAATAAATATTGATCGGTTTACGGATGTTTGAGCCAAAATCGGATTGTTTTCGAAAGAACACAAACGCGAAATACTCACCATCTTGTCTACCAAGCGAAAGAAGAAGTCGCGTAGGGAAACGTTAGGGTTCAATACGATAGAAGTGCAACTTGATGGATAAAAAGATGTCGGAGCCACGTTATCTCCATCTAGCGGATAGATTATGAACTATCGAAAGTAACGATGAAAATTGAAATAATGATGATGATAATAATAATAATAATAATAATAATAATAATAATAAACCATTAAAGCATTCCCATCGTCATAAATAATTTCAATGTACATAATTAATTTTTATTCCTTCCTCATAATTGATACTAACGAATAGCTATCAGGAATGACGCAAGCGACATTAAATATAAATCGAACCTGATTGGCTGTAAGAATCCGAAACGTACACCAATCGGAAAAATTTCGAAATATGGCGATAATATTATGACACAATTATTTCGTCTAATAGCAAATTAATATATATATATATATATATAGTTCGTGCAATTAAATATGTTATTTATATTTATATACATAAATATATATATATATATATTATTAATATCGTATATAAAAAGTATATAATTTATTGATAGAAAAAGAAAAACAATTTGTGACATAGATTTCAATAGCTACGTTCCTGTTATGGACGGTATGTACATATATATGCACCCCTGTGTATGTGTGTGTGTATATATATATATAGACAAAGAGGTTAGAGCACACATCGAATTTGTGTGATACCGAAAACGAATTCTGAAAATTTTCAAAAATGAAACACAAAGAAATTGAAATGTTACATATCTACATATACATATACATATACATATATATATATTATAATAGAATCCAGTATCGAAAGAACGATAAAGAATTATCTTATCGTCGGTCGTTATCATCAGACCGATTCCTACTCTTCCATATATTAATATATTTCCCTTTTGTATTTTCTCTTTTGTATATGTACGTCATCGGTAAGCAAACTGCGTATTACGTTGTGTTTATTTCATAATTCATGATTATTAAAGTTTCACAATTTCTATTAATTAATTTTCTAACGTGGAATATATACTATTCGTTCGATTGTAATAATAATTATCGGTAACGTACTGCACAACATTAAATAGATCCATACATACGTATATATATATATATATATATATAAATATATTGGTATATATACGATATAGGTTTGTAACTAATGCATGTCTATACGAAGTGTATGTTCGAACCAAAATTTACGGTTACGATACTAGAAGCTAGTACATGGACAGAGAGAGAGAGAGAGAGAGAGAGAGAGTGAGAGATAGAGATAAAGATAGAGAGATAGTATCGATATAAATATATCAAAATATTGTAGCCATTTAATTCGCTAATTCCAAAACGCGAACGCCGGATTCGACGAAAGTAAAATGGAAATATTAAAAAGGAAAGATAAATAGGAACACAGAGAGAGAGAGAGAGAGAGAGAGAGAGAGAGAGTGGGCCACTACGCTTTGGTGTAGTAGACTTTCTGTAAATAAATGGATCGCGTATATATCAAAAGTAGTCCAACGTACAAAATATTCTCAACTTTCCATCGATCGATCGACGTTGCGTAGCTGATATTAAAAGAGATATTATATGCCGCTATCAAACGTTATGAACGTACGAATAATTGTTTTAACTCGTTCTCGTAAATTCTTCGAAGAGAAAAAGACAGACAGACAGACAAACAGAGAGAGAGAGAGAGAGAGAGAGAGAGAGAGAGAGAGAGAGAGAGAGAGAGAGAGAGAGAGAGAGAGAGAGAGAGAGAGAGAGTAGAAAAAAATGAGAAGAAAGAAAGAAACGAAACAATAAAAAAGAAAAAAGAAAAATATAGTATCGCGTCAGAAAGATCTTCCTCCTCCTTCGTACGTAGCAGCGATCTTCTGAGAAAAGAGGAAAGTTAAAAAAAAAAAAAGGAGAGAGAAAGAAAAAAGTTAAGAAAATAAAAGAATAGAAACTAGAGAGAAATAGAAAACAGTTTGATAAGAGAAAAACGAAAGAAGGAGGTGAAATGAAAGATAGGGAGAAGGAGGGAGGGAAGCAAGGAAGGAAGGAAGGAAGGAAGGGAGGATGGAGAATGGATCGAAATAAAAATGGAATAAAAAAACGGGGGAGGAAAAGGAAAATGTAACAAAAACAAAGGGAAAGAAAAAAAAACAAAAAAGAAAGGAAGAAAGAAAGAAAGAAAGAAAGAAAGAAATAGTAGAAAGAAAATAAGAGAAACGTTATCATCGGGGAGTATCATCATCGGATAGGTAGGTAGAGGAGAGCGGTAGGTATTCTCGAACGTTGCAGGGTTCGTAGAGAGTCGCGGGTGGTAGTGTAGTGGTGGTGGTAGTAGCATTAGTGGTAGTAGTATAATAGTAGTAGTATAGTAGTAGTAGTGTAGTAGCAGCAGCAGCAGCAGCAACGTGGTCCCGTCTCTCTTCGTATGCCACCCTCCTCCCTCCGTTCACCCCGTTCAGCCCCTGTTCCTCACCCTCCCACCCACCCACCCACCACAGTTCTCCAGTCCCCTTACCGCACACCTCCCAAGCGCTTGGCGAAAACTTAAAAATGCCGCCGCAACGCAACCCGAATCGATATTCGCCGGTGCGCTCACGTGTCACGGTCTCGAGTCCAATCGGCCAATCGGGTACGAGCTCGGGCCAGGCTCGCTCCGCCTGGTGTGCTGCCACGGAGAGCACTAGGGACGACATCTGAGTTTGGGCAGGCGGAACGACAGTTCGCGGCTGGCAGCGCAACGGTTAACAGGTCTGGCGATGTGCCGGTCTCTCATTGATCCCGCTAGACGAGTGACCTCACGAGGAAGAGGAAGGATATCATCAACGTCCTATACCATTGATAATATTACTGCTGCTTCTGCTGTTGCTGCTGCTACTACTACTACTACTGCTACTACTACTACTACTACTATTAATATTACTAATACTAGTACGTCGTCAACGTCGTCGTCATCGTCGTCGTCGTCATCGTCGTCGTCGTCGTCGGCGGCGTTATTATTATTATTATTATCGAGTTATCTTTTATACGAGTTTAAATCTAAATTAACGTCGACGTATAGACTCTCAACTTTCGCATTGTTATCGCCGTATACGTATTCGTCTTCGTTTTCCTCGTTAACTAATTCGTTTTCGTCGTCAAAGTTATTATCGTCGAAGTCGTTGTCGTCGTCGTTGAAAAAATCGTTGATATCGAATAATCGAAGGATCGAACGATCGAAGACAACAACACCGTTACGTTCCTCGTCGTCGTCGTCGTCCTCGTCGTCACGTGCTGTTGCTGTTACTGCCACTACTATTACCGCCGTTCCCTCGGTGACGAAATACTCGAGAGGAGATAGAACGAGAGAGGAGGAGAGAAGGAGAAAGAAGAGGAACAGGAACGACAACGACAACAATAACAACAACCAACAACGACAACATCAATAACAACAACAACGACCTATAATAATAATAATAAGAAGAAGAAGAAGAAGAAGAAAGAGAAGATAAGAGAGAGAAGAACATATAAAATATTCTTTTATAATAATTTTTCTAAAATATTATTAATTTTCCGTCGGGGCCAGGCAGCGTGTACATTTGTAAAACGTTCGACGAGGGCAGTGCGTAAGCAAGCACGTCGCCGTCACGGCGGCGGCACACATCGAGTGAGTGAGTGAAAGAAACATATATATATATATATACATATATATATTATATATATATATATATATATATATATATATATATATATATATAAAGAATATAAGAAGAGAGAAGGAGAAAGAGAAACAAGAAGACGGAGAAAAAGAGTGAGTAGACGTAAGACACAAGTGTGCGTAGATTCGCGTCGTGCGTGCGAGAAGGCGGCCAGGCAGCCAGTGGTGAGAAGGAACGAGAGAGTAGAGGAAGTGATATCGTGGTATATAGAGAGGCGCGCGCTCTCTCTCTCTCTCTCTCTCTCTCTCTCTCTTTTTCTCTCTATCTCTTTCTCCTTTTCTCTCCTTCTCTCTCGCTCTCGCTTTATTTTGAACGGACGAGCGAGAAAGAGGAGAAAAGAAAGAGAGAAAAAGAAGGACGACAGCGGCGGAAGCGAAAGAGCCTGCGAGGAGGTTATTGAGAGAGAGTGAGAGAGAGAGAGAGAGAGAGAGAGAGAGAGAGAGAGAGAGAGAGAAAGAGAGAGAGAGGAGTGGTGGTAGTGGTGGTGGTGGTAGTGCGTCGGTGGGTGGAGGGGCACGAGGAGTGTCGAAGGGTGGAAGAGAGAAAGAGCGAGCGAGTGAGAGAGATAGAGATAGATAGAGCGAGATAGAGCGAGAGAGAAAGAGAGAGAGAGAGAGAGGGGCCAGCAGAATGTTAGAGAGAGATAGAGTTGGAGAACGGTCGGGACAGAGCGAGCGTTGAGCGTCGTTGTGGAGGAGTAGGAGGAAGAGGAGGAGGAGGAGGAGGAGGAAGAGGAAGAGGAGGGGAAAGAGGAGAAAGAGGTGGTAGTGGTGGCAGTGGTGGAGTAGTAGTGACGGAGTAGTAGTAGTAACGGAGTTGGTGGTGGAGGAGGAGGAAAAAGAGGTAGTAGGCGCAGAAAAAAAAGAGAGAGAGAAAGAAAGAAAGAAAGAAAGAGAGAGAGAGAGAGAGAACACGACGAGAGTTTTACATGTGCGAGCAACACGATAGAATAGTGTCGAACTGTGATCGTCGTCGAACTCTCTGTGACTCCTTGGATTTTGAAGCAGACTCGTGACAAACGAAGAAATAAAAGAGAGAGAGAGAGAGAGACTGCATAAAGTTTTTAATCATGCTTCTTCCGTGATAACGACACATTCCAACGAGAGTACATATCTCGCGCCCGTCCGCCTGGCCGCCCGCGAGCGCGCGCGCGCGCGCGTACACGTCTTAAAGTAAGTTTAGTCGAAACTCGTCGTTCTCCAGTCGCGATTCTTACGTGCACCGATATAAGGGGAAGACAACGAGCGTGCAAGGAAGGAGGTGGTAGAGGAGGAGGAGGAGGAGGAGGAGGAGGAGGAGGAGGTGGAGGACCATCATCGGCATCGGCAGGACTCACGGAAAACACGTATTCGACGGTAGAAAAGGCGTTATACCGGCGCTGGTGCGTTACCACTGAACTCGACTTGGCACGATTGGGGCCGCGCGTGTGCTTCGTAAGTGCGTTCGCGTTCGCGTGTGCGTGTGCGTGTGTGCGAGTGTGCGTCGCGACATAGTGTACGCCGAAGGAAGTACGTAGAGATATATGTATACGCATAGAGAAGATCGGTGGAGGAACGAGGCGTTGGAAGGAGAGAAAAGGAAGAGAGGAGGTGGCGTTGGGGGAGGAGGAGGAGGAGGAGGTGGTGGTGGTGTTGGAGGTGGTGGAGGTGGTGGAGGTGGAGGTGGCGGAGGTGGCGGCGTCGGGATAGGCGGACTGGTCGTCGGGGGAATAGATTTAGGAGAGCTGTCCGTGTCGGCGGTGGCGGCGGCGGCGGTGGCGGCGGCAGCGGCGGCGGCGGCGGGAGTGGTGGTGACGGGGCTGGAGGAGGAGGAGGACGACGAGGGAGAAACCGCCGAGGAGGAGGAGGATTACGAGGGAGAAACCGCCGAGGAGGAAGAGGAGGAGGGGGAGGAGGTGGCGGCGGAGGAGGAGGTGGCGGAGGAGGCGGAGGAGGCGGAGGAGGAGGAGGAGGAGGAGGTGGTGGTGGTCGAGCGAAAGAAAGTTCGCTCGGAGGAAGCGCGTAGCGCGATCGGCAAGATGGAGGAAAGTCAGCTGTTGATGACGGAACTTCCGGCATTAACGCCAAGCCGCGGGACGATGCTTTTGCACCGTCCCGGTCACTTTTATCATTTGCATCAGCCGCACTTGGCGATACCGAGCGGCCAAAGCCAACAAACGAGCCAGGCGATACTCCACAACTCGTCGAGCGCGCCTCATTACAACAGCGGTGCGACCAGTTTGCCGGCTTACGTTCAAGGTATATCCTCGAGGCAGCTGCCTTACCACGTACCCCGTAACGTCGCCTCGGCCAGCACGCACATATCCTCCCTCTATCCGGAGATATTGGCGTTGATCTTTAGTTACTTGGATGTCAGGGACAAGGGTAGGGCGGCACAGGTGTGCACCGCGTGGAGAGACGCCGCTTATTACAGATCGGTCTGGCGAGGGGTCGAAGCAAGGTTACACCTGAGGAAACAGGCACCGGCGTTGTTCGCCAGCTTGGTCAGGAGAGGAGTGAAAAAGGTACAAGTTTTGTCCCTGAGGAGAGGCCTCGGCGACGTATTGAAGGGTGTACCGAATCTCGAGGCCCTCAATCTATCCGGTTGTTACAACATCACCGATTCCGGCCTGACCAACGCCTTCTGCCAGGACTATCCTGCTTTGACCGAGCTCAATCTTTCCCTCTGCAAGCAGGTGACCGACGCGTCCCTCGGCAGGATAGCGCAATACCTTAAGAATCTCGAGCAGTTGGAGCTCGGCGGTTGTTGCAACATAACCAATACCGGCCTGCTCCTGATCGCGTGGGGCCTCAAGAGACTGAGAAAGCTCGATCTACGAAGCTGCTGGCACGTGTCCGACCAAGGTATCGCCCATTTGGCCGGACTCAATAGGGAAACGGCCGACGGGAACCTGGCGCTCGAACACCTGAGCCTCCAGGATTGTCAGAGGCTCAGCGACGAGGCTCTAAGGCACGTATCGATCGGCCTTACCACGCTCAAGTCGATAAATCTCTCCTTTTGCGTGTGCATCACCGATTCCGGGGTTAAGCATCTTGCGAGGATGTCCAGCCTGCGGGAACTCAACCTTAGATCCTGCGACAACATATCCGACATCGGTATGGCCTACCTGGCCGAAGGTGGAAGCAGGATATCGTCCCTGGACGTATCCTTTTGCGACAAGATAGGCGATCAAGCCCTGGTACACATTTCCCAGGGTCTCTTCAATCTAAAATCCCTATCGTTATCGGCTTGTCAGATAAGCGACGAGGGTATATGCAAGATCGCGAAGACTCTGCACGACCTAGAGACTTTGAATATCGGTCAGTGTAGTAGGTTGACGGACAAGGGACTTCATACCATCGCCGAGAGCATGAAGCACCTTAAGTGCATCGATCTCTACGGATGCACGAGGATAACGACCAATGGCCTGGAGAGGATTATGAAACTACCGCAGCTGAGTACCTTGAATCTTGGTCTCTGGCACGTGCGGTGATGGCTTTCTATGAACGCATTGCCGCCAAATAAATTACCGATACGCGATTTACCGGCCGAACCTTGCCGACTAAACGATGACGATGACGACGATGACGATGACGATGACGATGACGACGCGTAGTATTCGTCCTTTTAAGACACTTTATTATTGATAATACCATGCGTATCCGATGATCGATGATCGATGATCGATGATCGTATCCCGAATTCGACGATCATTGAGAATCTTTTGGAAAGATTTCAAATTACATCGCGTGCGTGGTCTCTCTCTCTCTCTCTCTCTCTCTCTCTCTCTCTCTCTTTCCTCGTTTTCTCCTCGATCTATCTTTCTCTATCTCTATATCTATCTATCTATCTATCTATCTATCTATCTCTCTCCCTCTACCGACGGAGACGGCAATGCGTTTGAGAACGTTCGAGATCCGTAGAGAGAGAGAGAGAGAGAGAGAGAGAGAGAGAGAGAGAGAGAGAGAAAGAGAGATAGATAGAGAACTCGCGGTGCTTGGCCTGGTTCTTTACCTATATAAATCTGACGGAGGACAGGAAAAAGTCGTCTCGACACCGATGCACGACGACGCACAACGCGAAAACTGCAACGACCATCGTCGTCATCGTCGTCATCGTCGTCATCATCATCGTCATCGTCATCGTCATCCCCGATTTACCGGATCTCGAACGCGTTAGGCGAGTCGTCCTCTCTTCCTTCCTCTCTATCTCTATCTCTATCTCTCTTTCGCGTTATAATAATAATAATAATAACAACAACACCTTTACCGTTTTACCACGACTTCCTTTAAACACGAGACCTAGACTTTCTTCCTATGGAAATAAACCAGACAAATTTCTCGGGTTGCGCGGGTACCGAACGAGAGAAACCAACGAAACGAAACGAAACGAAACGAACGACGAGATCGTCCCGATCTTCTTTCCTACCTGCCTGTAGATCTTTTCTTTATATATATATATATATATATATATATATATATATATATATATATATATTTCTTTTTTTCCCTTTTCTTTTCTTTTCTTTTCCCTTCCCTTCCCTTCCCTTCCTTCCCTTCCCCTCCTTTCCTTTCCTTTCCTTTTCTTTTCTTTTCATTTCATTTCATTTCATTTCATTTCATTTCTTTTCGTTTCTCATCCTTTCTTTTCTCTTTTCTTTTCTTTTTTTTTCTTCTTTTTTTCCTTCTTTGTTCCCCCTTGCCCGTTCCCTTTCCTTTCATTTTTTTCTTTTTTTTTTTTTTCTTTTCCTATTTTTATTCCTTTTTTCTCTCTCTCCCTTTTGCTCCCGCCGATCTCTCCTTGCCAAACTTCGATAAGCTCCCTTGAAGAAGTAGAAGTAGAAGTAGAAGTAGAAGAAGAAGAAGAAGAAGAAGTAGAAGTAGAGGAAGGAGAAGAATAAGAAGAAGAAGAAGAAGAAGAAGGAGGAACGTATTATCGATCGATCGCCATCACCGTACGTCGCACGAATATATACGTAACTAGATTGTAATCCTTTTTTTATTTCTTTCTTTTTATTTTTTTTTCCTTCTCTTTTTTCTTCTCTCCTCTCTCTCTCTCTCTCTTTCGTACGCATATACGTGTATATATATATATATATATATATATATATATATATATATACACACATACATTTTTTGTTGTTTTTTCTACATATTGTTTTTCGTTTCAACTTTTTCTTTTTTCTCCTACCTCACCCCGATTCTTTCATTTTTCATTTTTTTCCTTTCCTCTTTTTCTGTTCATTTCTTTTTTTTCCTTTGCTTTTCCTTTTTTTCCTTCCCTCTTTTTCTCTCTCTCTCTCTCTCTCTCTCTCTCTTTTTTTTCTATACCATTGATTCGGCAATAATTTTCATTCGTCGATACCGCCAATAAATTCGACCTCTCGGTCTTTTTCGGCCGATTGGTGGAGGTTTGTTGCGCGGTAGAGAGAGAGAGAGAGTGAGAGGGAAAGAGTGTGAGAGAGAGAGAGAGAGAGAGAGAGAGAAAAAAATCCGAGCACGTTAGGTTTTGCGTACTTTCATATATACAATATATATATATATATATATATATATATATATATATATATATATAGATATGTTTGTTTGTTTGTACGTATAAATGTGTATGTGGATATGGGTGTGGGTGTGTGTATATTTTTTTTTTTATTTGTTACCTTTTTCTCTCCTTCTCTCTCTCTCTCTCTCTCTCTCTCTCTCTCTCTCTCTCTCTCTCTCCTCTTTTTTCCCCTCTTTCGTAACTCGATCGTTAAAAAAAACACACGGAAACGCGCGTGCGGACACATTCACATGAGCGCGTTCGTTCGTTCGTTCGTTCGTTCGTTCGTTCGTTCGAGCACACACGTCGGTGCAAAATAAATGAAAAAGAAAAAAGAGAAAAAATAAAAAAGAGGAACAAAAAAAGCGCTACGCAACGCGGTAATGGTAATCTGTCTTATAAAATTGCGGAGGTTTTTTTACTCCCGTTTGTTTTTTTCTTTCTGTCATTCTTTCTTTTTTTTTTTTTTTTTGCGTTCTGTTGTCGTTTGGTTTCTTCTTTCTTTCTCTTTTTTCTCTCTCTCTCTCTCTCTCTCTCTTTTTTTTCTTTTTTATTTCGCCCTCGAACGATTGACGAACGAGTCGCGAAACGCGGCCGAGTGAAAAAGGACAAAAAAAAAGAAAAGTACGCAGGAATTCGGTAAAATATTGAATACGCGCGTGCACATATATATATATTTTTTTTATAAATATGTATATATATATATATATATATATTAATTGCATTATCCTCTTTTACGTTCTTTAAATATTTAGATTCGAACTTTGCGGTCATTGATTAGTAGACAGGTTTCTCAATTAAAAGTCTAATATAACCTTCGTTGCGTCAGGAACGAACAGTTGCGAAAGAGAATAAATAACGACAGCCGGATCACATAACGTCGTCTCGTTTCAACTATTAAAAAAAAAAAAAAAAAAAAAAAAAAATAAGAAAAAAGAAAATAAATAAATAAAAAGAAGAAAAAAATAGAAAAAAGCAATAAAAAAAAAGAAGAAGAAAGAAAGGAAGAACGAACGAAAGAAAAAGGAAAGCTAGAAGTAAAGGAAGGGTTGGGAGAGGGGGCTGGGGGGGTGGGGGTGAAGAAAAAGAACGGACGTCGACGAATAAAAATGTAAAACGGAAACGTACGAATTCTTTTTTCTTTTCTCTTTTCTCTTTTCTTTTCTATCTCTCTCTCTCTCTCTTTCTCTCTCAAAAGATAAATATAGGTTTTACAATTCCGACTTGCGAGAACGTACGACACAACACGTACGCGCACAGTAGTAGTTTGTGAATCATCGATTAAACGAACTTTCTCTTTGATCGTTTTTCTTTCATTCTTTCCTTTTTTATTTTTTTTTTTCTTTTTTTTTCGTTTTTTTTTTTTTTTTACTCTTTTCTCCTGTTAACTTTCCGTTCGGTTTTTTTTTTTTTTTAATATTCTTTTTCTTTTTTTTTTTTCTCTCTTCTTTGGTTTACGCGACGCAAATTAACACCAAATCACGCGTTTCGTTGGCGTTATTAATAGAAAGAAGGAGAGAGAGAGAGAGAGAGAGAGAGAGAGAGAGAGAGAGAGAGAGAGAGAGAGAGAGAGAGAGAGAGCAAAGAAAATAAGGAACAAGTTCATCCGACGAAAAATTGTTCCCCCTCGCTTGTATCAATTAAATCCTTTCGATCGTTGGAAGAGGAGGAGGAGGAGGAGGAGGAGGAGGAGGAACGAGGAGGGAAAGAATGAGAGAGACAGAGAGAGAGGAAGAGAGAGAGAGAGAGAGAGGGACGACGGAAGAATCAACTTGATTCATATCATATTTATCGGGTGAGATTTATTTCTGATCGATCGTTGAAAAAAAAAAAAAAAAAAAAGAAAAAGAATAAATAAAAAAGAGAGAAAGAAAGAAAAAGGAAGAGAAGAGAAGAGAAGAGGGAAAAAAGAAGCGCGAACGGTGGATCGAGAGGGATGGGGAGGGGTGGGGTGGGGGTGGGGAGAAGAGGGGGTAGGGGGGAAAAAAGGAGAACGGTCAAAAAGCGACCGATCGTGAAATTGTTAAAACGTGAAGGACGACGAGATGCATGCGCGATACCGACAAAATTTGACGAATTTTTATTTTCGTCGAACGAAATATCTCTCTCTTTCTACCTGCCTGTCGTCTATCCTCTTCGTACCTGAGCAGTGTCGGTACGGTAAGGTACGGTACGGTACGGTGCCGTATGCGTGTGTATACTACGTAAAGAAATGAAATGGTGGTGGTGGTGGTGGTGGTGATGGTGTGTAAAGTTCTCTCGACGAAAAGCAGGTTCTCCTCCTTTTTTTTATCTCTCTCTCTCTCTCTCTCCCTCTTTTAGAGAAGTCCGGTGATTATATTTCGCATAGTGCACCATCTCGAAAGGAGATAAAGCATATGTCAGGTGGACATTCCCCCGTTTTTATGCGGACGTACGCTCGATCGCGTAGCAACTCGTTATTACGGCCGGCTGGCTGGCTGGCTGGCTGGCTGGTTGGTTGGTTGGTTGGTTGGTTGGTTGGTTGGTTGGATGGTTGGATGGTTGGATGGTGGCCCGTGCAGTTCTGTGGAGTAGTTGTAGTAGTTGTAATAGTAGTAGTAGTGGTAGTAGTAGTAGTTCGGCGGACGGTGGGAGGAATTTTGGAAGTGGCTGTACCAGAATGTATAGGCGGGGTATTCAGGATGAGGATGAGGGGGAGGAGGAGGAAGAGGAGGCCAGAAGCAGTGGGATCGAAGGGCCAAAGCACAAGCCTCTCTTCTCTCTCCTCTCTCTCCTCTTCTCCTCTTCTCCACTCTTCCTCTGCCAGGCCTAACCAGCTCGAAAACCTGAATTTCAACCGTCTACCTAGACCCGCTGACCTCCGAATACGCCGAAACCCGAGAGAAAGAAAATAGTCCCAACCAAACTCACTCAGCATCTCTCTCTCTCTCTCTCTCTCTCTCTCTCTACTTTGCCGTCGAAAAAATATTCACGTTATAAATTCCATTTCTTCATCTTCTTCTTCTTCTTCTTCTTCCTCTATAATGTCGGATATCTATCTCCTTCAGATATTCGCCTGGCTCCCATTTCGTCCTAAATTTCAAGAAAAGAAAAAAAGAAAGAAATATTCAAGACTCAATTATTTACGAGTAAACAAGTCGCTTTATAACTAACTCCAACCCGAAAAAAGTCTCTTTGAAGCGACTTCGAAGCGCACACGACGAGATCCGGATAAACGTCGGCATTAACAGAAACGATATTACTTTCCGGGTGTTCCCCTCTTCCCTCCCCTCCTCCTTCTACTATCAACTTATTCGATAAAACAAACAGATGATATAGCTCGTAAACGAAAGAAAGAAAAAAAAAGAAAAGAAAGGAAAAGAAATGAAGATACGTACGCGTAAGGACCCGAACGAAAAGAACGCATGTACCTCCGACCGAACGACTTGATGATCATCTTATCTTCCGTGAATTTGATAAAAAAAAAAAAAATAAATAAATTATAGAGGAAACAATTTTTGACTTTAACGATAAGCGCTTAGGTAGACGACGACCATTTCTTTTTTTTTTTTTTCTTTTTGGTTAAAACATCGTAATATCACTGTTAACAAAGGATCTCGTGAGAAACTGATCTAAACGATTCGTATACATACATACACATATATATATTTATGTATACACGTATGCTCGTATGTGTGCAAGTGGTGCAAGAGAAAGATAGAGAGAGAAAGAAAATAATGAGCCGCGTACCTTATTAATCAAATCGATAACAGGTGCTTTGTCTCTTGCGCCTGCTTTGTATTATTAGTGCAATCTTCCATATTCTTATTACCGACGTCGAAACGATTCGTTCAAATTCAACACCTTTGTCGAAACCCAGCTCGATGTTTTCCGTTTCTTTTTTTTTTTTTTTTTCCTTTTTTCGGCGTGAACGATAGATTTTGTTGTTCTCCTCCTCGTAGAACGAGCTATGGGAGGAAATGTAAACGATTACTCTTAACTACTCTCTACTCGTTTTCACGTACACTTTTGCCAATTAATCGTGTTTCTCCGTACTATAAATTTCGATATATAACTTCCCTCACCTTTACGAAGTAACCATGATGATATATGTATATAATATATATACTCTGATCGTACATCCTTTTTTTCACCCCCCCACTCCCCTCTTTTCTCTTTATCATTTACAATTTGAATCGTTATAATACGGGGTAGTCGTTCGTACGAAGTTTTCGTTATTAATCGTATTTATCGATAAATCGACGAAGCTTTTCATTATTATTCGTAAGAGAAGGAAAAAAAATGTTCGAATTATTCTTCTTCTTCTTCTTCTTCTTCTTACTGTTCTTCCGTTTATTTCAACCTTTCTCGATATTCTTTAAAATATATTATCTTAAGAGTTCTCATCGATTGGACGGACCACCCCTCCTACCTCCTCCCTACGGCTCGCCACCACCCTACTACTCTACGTCTCTCCCTATTTTTAACGTAACAAACTCCTTCCTCGTCATAAAGACAATGGACGCAAACTAATATATATATATATATATATATATATATATATATACATACATACATACATACATACATACATACATACGTAGAAAGGTTTATGGAATTTGTTGAAAAAAAAAAAAAAAAAAGAAAAAAAATTTCTTCGTACTTTCCTTCAACAACCACCTGGTCATAGTAGTAAAATGGCAATACGACCGGGCTGTATTTAGTGTTAAATAGTATTAGTAAGATACAAGGTGGAAAACCAGTTCTCTCTCTATCTCTCTCTCTCTCTCTCACTATCTCTCTCTCACTCACTTTAACTCGAATCTCGAGCTCGTACTTTACACAGGGACCGTACGTCGTGTATAGACCGGGTAATGAGTTTCATTAACGATTTCCAAAGGAAACGATGGAATTATCAAATTACTCGGGAGTGTTTAGTTCTCTCTTTCGAAGGGATACGAGGGTGGATGGGTTGTAGAACGTAGGAATATGTACACATATACACGCACACGCGTACATATATATATATATATATATATATGTATGTATGTATGTATATATGTAATGTATATATAGATACGTATAGAGAAAGAATTGGACACACGCATGCATGTATGCATGCATGCAGGTGGAGAATGAGGAGGAGGAGGATCCTCTGGCGAGTACGATCGACGAAGGCCGAGCGAAGCCGAGGCAACCCCAAGCATGTTGTGCTAAGGGAATATCGCGTAAGAGAAAAGGAGTAAAAGAGGAAAGGGAACGAAAGCATATACATATATATATATATATATATATATATATATATATATATATGTATGTATGTATGTATGTATGTATAGGAATACGTACGTATGTACGGAGAAAGGGTGTATCTATCTATATGTATATATATATATATATGTGTGTGTGTGTGTGTGCGTGTACGGGTAAGAGAGTGAAAGAGAGAGATAGAGAGAGAGAGAGAGAGAGAAAGGAAAGGAAAGGGGCCTTTCACACGGGTCTCTTCTCCCGCTACCCTAGGTTAGGTGCTATTGTAATCGATTGGAGATGCGGGACTTCCCTCGGCCTTCCCTCTCCCTTCTTCGACCCTTGACGGCTATACGGAGACCCGTTACTCATTGTCTGGCAACCCCCGTAGCTAACGTTGCTCGGCTACGAAGGCATGTGCATTGACGCATCGTTGCGTGCACATATCGCCAGTAGTAGTAGACGACTACTACGACGTTAGTATGTATGTATGTATATATGTGTGTATGTATGTGTGTATGTATGTATGTATGTATGTATGTGTATGTGTGTGCGTGTGTTGCTCCGATAGGAATAATACGTTTTTTTCTTTTTTTCTTTTTCCCTATACCTTAAGATTCTTACCTTCGATATTCGTCATCGACAATGGCGGGGAAGACCCTTTTTCGTTGTTCGTTCGTTCGCTTTCGTTCTCTCTTTCTTTCTTTTTTTCTCTTTCTTTCTTGCTTTCGTTCGTTTCGTTTCGTTTCGTTTCGTTTCGTTTCGTTTCGTTTCGTTTCATTTCGTTCTTTCTTCGAGTACTTCTTCGTAGGTTAAAAATTCGAACCCGTCTCATCGAAATCATTATTTTTGGGTCTTTGCAAATGATATCGTATACCTTGGCTCAGTTTGTTATGTACGAATAACTTCGTACAAGTTTTAATTGAAACTATTAATAACGATTCTTCATTCTCTCCCTGTGTTCCCTTAATTTTATTCTTAATTTTTCTTCTCTTCGTTTTACTCTTCAATTTGTATATCATTAATCTCGTCGATCTCGATATACTCTCGTGGGGATTTTTTTCTTCATATTCTTTCTCTCTCTTTCTCTTTCTATTTTTCTCTTCTTCTTGTCCACGATCATCAACGACCAACGACCCCTTACTTTCCTTAAGAAAGACTAAAAAAAAAAAAAAAAAGAAGAAGAAGAAGAAAGGAACCTTTTGCTTCTCAGTATATCTCGTTTCTTCCAATGAATATATTTAGCACGATTGTTCTGAAATTATTCTTGACTACGTGTGTAAGAGTCGTCGCTATATATTGTTTTTCTTTCTTTTTTCTTTTCTATTTTTTTCTCTTTTTTTTTTTCCTTTTTTGCTTTAACGAAATAACCCCAACGTAATAAAAAAAAAAAAAAAAAAAAAAAAAAAAATTGCTTGTCTTCGCGATGATTAATCTTTCGCAATCGCGAGGAAAGCGGAGTAATCCACGAAAGCATTTAAAAAAAAAAAAAAAAAAAAGAAAAAAAAACCGATAGATAGAACGTACGAATTTATTTCTGCTGTCTCGTTTACGATAAAAAAGAAAGGATAAAACAAGAAAGAGAGAAAGAATGAAAGAAAGATAGGAAGGAAGTCGCATGTAAGCGTGTGTATATATATATATAAATATATATGCACGCTTACGTGGAGGAGTGCATATAAGATCGCAAATTCACAGCGAGAAAGTGCATTTTTTTTTTTTTGTGATTCGAAGGTGCTATTTCGTTCCACACATTCTACACTTGCGTCTAGTAATGAAATTACAAGTTCTTTTTCTCTCCTTTTCCGATCTCTCTCTCTCTCTCTATCTCTTTTTCTCTCTCTCTATTTCTATATATCTCTCTCTTTCTTTCTCTCTATCTCTATCTATCCATATATCTCTCGCTGTGTTACGTTTCACTATGTTATGATACATTTTGTTAGACACATTTATGTATTTCCTTTTTTTTTTTTCGTTTTTTTTTTCTTCTTTTCTTGCACCATATACGTTTATACATTGTTTATCAGAGGAGCGTATTTTGGGATTTGCAAGAGAACGTGTTTTTTTTTCTTTTTTTTTTTTCTTTTTTTATTTATTTCTTTCTTTCATATATGTATACGTATAAATTTAGTATATTAGTTGGTTTCTCTCTTCGTATGCTTTTCATTCGCCACGTGTCTCCCAGTCGACAAACTTTGTAACGATCGTAGAAAGAGAAAAAGAGATAAACGAATTGAGAGAGAGAGAGAGAGAGAGAGAGAGAAAGAGAAATAGGGAGAGAGGGGGAGGACAAAAACGCACGCGTGGTCGTAAAAATTTTGCAATAAATAAATTAAGTTAATACGGATGGACGATTATCCAAAAAGGCAAACGCGCGATTGTTTTATTATTATTATTATTATTATTATTATTATTATTATTATTATAATTATTATTATATTATTTACAATCTTACGAACTTTTATATATATATATATATATATATATAAATGACTTTCCAAATTTCGGAAATTACTTCATTTTACATCATTCCTACCTTTTAACAGGAGGAATATAATGTGTGATACGTTTGCTTTTTATTATTAAATTGTATTTATAATTGTAAAATAAAGATAATAGCGTCATGTGCTATTGCTACGATATAATGCATATGTATTATATATATATATATATATATATATATATATATATATATATATATATGTGTGTCACAATTTAACAAAACATCCAATTTAAAAATATAGATACAATTTTGTAATAAAAAAGAAATATATATATATATATATATATATATATATATATGCTTATACGTGTATACATAGAGACATTATTATCTACGTTGGATATTTCTTAGACATTTTTGTTCTTTTGTACGACGAGAGAAAACAAAAATAAACAAGAAAAAGAGAAGGGGAAAAAAGAAAGAAGAAAATTATACGCGCGTCTCATCGCAGATGTGTTGTAGAAACGAAATACGGAGAGAAAGGGGGAACAGCCGAGAATAAATAGTAATAATAATTATAATTATATAAATTATTCTGATATAATAATATTAATATTATTAATAATAATAATAATAATAATACAAAATAATGGTAATAATAATAATAATAATAATGATAATAATGATAATAATAATAATGATAATAACGACGATACTCGAGCAACGAAACAAATATTTAATTAGAAAATTCGCCCGTTTTTCATTCACTTCTTATTCTGTTTTCTCTTCTCTACTTTCCTATTTTTTGCTTTCCTTTTTTTTTTCTTTTTCACCTTTTCGTCTTGTTTCGGATTTATTTATTTTTTTCCATCCTCCCCCTCCCCCACT
>OU964963.1:10278378-10285878 GCA_918808275.2 Dolichovespula sylvestris | reverse complement strand
ATTCGCGGGCCAATATCAAAGCTCTCTTTCTCTCTCTCTTTGTCGCTCTTTCATTCTCACTCTCAATCTTTCTCTCTCTCTCTCTCTCTCTCTCTCACTCCTTCTCACTTTCATTCTCTATCTCATTCTCTCTCTTTCTCATTCTCACGAGTATCGACGATAATAATTCATATTACGTCGCGATTCAATACGGGAGAAACGAAAACGATTAATATTATAAAAAAAAAAAAGAATCTCTCGCTTGAGTTAGTTAACTTCGAGCCGCACGTGCCTTTCTCCAGAGAAAAAAAAAAAAACATAATTTTTAAGAATGGAACATTTTAATCCTTGACTTACTTATAACCCCCCTCCCCTCCTCTAACATCCGATTACGTATTAAAACTCTGTTAGCCCGTATTACATTGGCCGATCTGTCGGAGCGATGATGTGATGATGATGATGATATGATGATGATATGATGATGATGATGATGATAATGATATGATGATGATATGATAATGATGATGATGATGATGATGATGATGATGATAATGGTGATGACGATTATCAATGAAATCGATCCAAATCGTTTGTTATGTATTTGAATAAAAGACGCGGGCTCCATGAGAGAGACGATTACGTACGCGTATCCCATGATTGAGATCCTTCGTTTAATACGGTTTTAATTGCTCCGAAGAATTACATTCTTTTTTTCTTTCTATCCTTCTTTCTTTTATATTTTTTTGTTCTTTATTTTTGTTATTTTCATTGCATTCGTCGTTGAAGGATAAGTGATTTTTTTTAATAATATTAATTCATAAAGCGAATGTCCTAGATATATCACGACGACAACGAAAAATAAAAAGAATATATATATATATATATATATATATACATATATATATATATATATATATTATAGTACATACATATGACTTAGATCAATTTCATAAGGGTCACCCGCTCGTATCTTAGACTCTATTTTCTCAAGCTCTTCCTTTATTTTTTTTCTCTCTCACTCTATCTTTCTCTTCTCTTTATTTTCTCTCTCTCTCTCTCTCTCTCTCTCTCTCTCTCTCCCTCTCTTTGTCTCTCGGTTATTTTCCTTCGATGATTAAAATCAAACGTAAACGATGATGAAGGAAAGAATTCTATTGGTACGAGAGTTTCATCGTACGAACTTTGTCGTCGTCTTCGTCGTCGTAGTAGTCGTTGTGTGTTTCGAATCAATCCGGTTTCACGAAGCGACCAATAAGGGGACAGAAGGAGTTAAAACTAACTTAACAAAGCAACAGAAAAACCTTACGTAATATATATACACTTACCACTCTTGGCGCGAGAACGCGCGTTACGTTATATTAAACGCAGCGATATTATAGAAAGATAAAAAAAAAACTCCGTTGCGAATACGAATTTCAACGTATAACGCAAAAATAAAGATATATATGTATATATATATAAAACTCCCTCCCTTCCTCCCTAACCCCTCTACCTTGCGCCCTGCGATCTCGCCTAACCTCACTTTCGCAACCCTTAGGATAGTAAAAGGAAATTGTGCAAAGAAAGGAAAAACAAAAATCAAAAAGTAAAATAAAATAAAATAGAAACGAGGAAATGGAAGAGAATAAAAGAGAAAAACTAAAGAAGAGCGCGGGCGACTCGTAATTTTTTAATATTAAGCACTATCGAAATCGGCGATCACAATCGATCAATCGATCGATCAATCGATCAATCGTTACGTTCGTTTCGATATTATGTTTGAAAGAAACATTGTAAGATTCGATTATGTTATAAATGTTATCGTTATTATATGGAAAAATCACTATATGATAAGATATCCTTGCATATATATATATATATAAACACACCTATGTAAATATATATATATATATGTATATATATATATATAATATATATATATATATTTATAGAAATATATATATATATATATATATATATATATATATATATATATGAAAACGAATTTATGTAGAAGAGAAAAAAAAGATAAATAAATAGAACAAAAAAAAAAGAAAAGAAAAGAAAAGATAAGAAAAGAAAAGTAAAATAAAATAATATGGATCGGCGTTAATAAAATTTGTTCGTTCCATTTTACGATCTCGGGCTTAATTAGAGTATAAGGCGTTAAATCTATAGTGATTTTTCTAAACGTCCAAATATTTTCGTTGCTGATTCGATCTCTCTCTCTCTCTCTCTCTCTCTCTCTTTCTCTCCCTATCTATCTATCTCTATCTCTCTTTTTCTTTCATTCTTTCGTTCTTTTTACTCTCCCTCTCTCGAGGATAAAGTTTAACCCGTTGGGAGAATGCGAGCAAGAAGAAAAGAGAGAGAAAGAGAGAGAGAGAGAGAGTCGATCGTCTTTATACTAGCGGGCAAAGAAGTTTGGACGATCTCTAACTTGTATACATACATACATACATACATACATACATACATATGCACGTACATAAATATTCTTGCTTAGTTGCGTTAAGTCGGGCTAAACAAGTGTATTCGTGCGCGCGCAAGTCTCTCCCTCTCTCCCTCTCTCTCTCTCTCTCTCTCTCTCTCTCTCTCTCTCTCTCTCATCATGCGTGTGTACGCAATAGAAAAACACAGAGGATACATTCGGCTCGTACTAACTCGCTTTTACTGCGTTCTCGTCCTCCTCATGTCTCTCTCCCTCTATCCCCCTCTCACTCTTTCAGTCTCTCATTCTCTCTGTCCGATTCCTGTGCGCGTATGTGCGTATATGTGCGTATGTATATATGTAGTGCTCGTACGAAATGACCCTTTACCCGAGCGCGCACACATACCGATGCATTATGAATAAAACAGGCATATACGCGTACGTACGTACGTACGTACATGCGTGCATATATGCATGTATATACATGCATGTACGTATACATGCATACATGCATATTCTCGCTACAACAAAAACAGCACCGTACACGAAGGATAATGTAGAAAAGGCAGGTGTATTATAATACGCGCCGAGCGAGAGTCGGTGGCGTCGCGCCACCTCCACTCCCTTAAAATCCCCTGCGCCCTTTCGCCCCTTCATCACCCCCCCCCTCCCCCCTAAATATTATGTGAAAATTCGAAACGGAATTCGGCCTGTTGATCACACACTCCGTCTATGATAAACTCTCATTGTAATTACATATTGTAAATAATTCAACGCGACGAATATGTCAGAGAGAGAGGAAAGAAGAAGAAGAAAAAAAAAAAGAAAAGAAGAAGAAGAAAAAGAAGAAGAAGAAGAAGAGGAAGAAGAGGAAGAAAAGAATCCACACACATGCGCATTGTGTAATTGTAAATATTAACATGGAAAAAAGATGTTTGTTAAATATAGAATACGTTACGTTTTTCAAGAAAAAAAAAACCCACGCGACGACTGTTTTTTGTTTTTTTTTAATGCTTCACTTATCTTCATCTGTCTATCTATCTATCTATCTATTTATCTATCTATCTATCTATTTATCTATCTATCTATCTATTTATCTATCTATCTATCTATCTATATATCTATATATCTGTCTATCTGTCTGATCGTTTTATCTATCTATTTATCTATCTATTAATCTGTGTATGTGTCTATCTACGTAAATCCCTATCCTTCAGACGCAGAAGACTTAATTTATATTTTATATATATATATATATTCGATATATATGTATATATATATATTCGATTAATTACGATCAGGATGTAACAATCGAAACGTGCAAAATGAGATCGAACGAGATCAACGAAGAGTATGCGATCGATGAAGACAAGGATGGATTCAGGTAAGTGTGGATTTTCGTTATTTTTTCTCTTTTCACGTTTTTCCTTGTTTTTTTTTTTTTTTTTTTTTTTTTTTTTTTTTTTTTTTTTTTTTTTTTTTTAATATCCTTCAACAAAATAGTACACGTAAAATGTTGTCAAACGTCAAATCCGAAAGATTTCGTGCCGCCATTAAACGATAGAGTCCTAGTTGTAATAGGATTAAGAAGGTTTTTTCTTTTTTACTTTTTTTTCTTTTTTTTTTTTTTTTTACAACGGATCTATCTACCCAACCTATCTTACCTGCCCTACCTACCTACCTACCTACCTACCTACCTATATAAAAAGTAAGTTTCTTCTTTTTCTTTCTTTATCATTTTTTTTTCTTTTTCTTTACAAAGAAATAAGGATTTTCTTTTTCCACGAAAAGGAATATAAAATGAGAATTCTTTTGTAATAATAGGAAGAGAGAGAGAGAGAGAGAGAGAGCAGTGGTAAACGGTGAGAAGTTTAAAAGTGCGTACGTGTACGCACTAGTCTATACATACATACCTACATACATACATAAATAAATAAATACATAAGTCTATACATACATATATACATTTATACGTAAGTCCGTGTATATATATATACATAAATACGTAGAGATATATACATAAATATATTGATACGTACACGCGCACACACAAAAATACATAGATATATGCATACATATACATATATATATATGTACATACAATACATACCTGCTTTACCTGATGGAAGGCGACAAATCCCTAGCACCGTGCGGGTTATTAAGTCCTTTTCAAAAAGAGAAAGAGAGAGAAAGAGAGAGAAATAAAAAAGAATAAAAAGAGAGAGAGAGAGAGAATCCCGTTCCGAAAAGAAAAAGTACGGAAGAAGAATTGAAGAGAAGAGAAGAAAAGAGAAGGTAAGAAGAAGAAGGTAAAGGAAAGAAGAAAGAGAGAGAGAGGTTAAGGGCGGTGATGGTGGTGGTGATGGTGGTGATGGTGGAGGTGGTGGTGATGGTGATGGTGAAGGTGGTGATGGTGGTGGTGGTGGTGGTGGTGGCGGGTTTGGTTCGAGCCGAGGCAAGGCATCGCGCAGCACCGGCATTGTGCGCATTCTTGAGGACAAAAAGGGACGGGGAAGCGGGGAGGAAGAAGGTAGCCGCAGACATTCATCACAAAGCAGGGTGCTCCAGGGCGGACAAGTACCGTCCGCCTGAATGTAGGGATTTACCTGACTGAAACCACGTGACTCCCGAGCCTCCGCTGCCGCGATGATACCCGCCTTTTATCTCTCTATCTCTATCTATCCATATATATATATATATATATATATATATATATATATATATATATATATCTTTATCTTTCTCGCTCGCTTTTATTCGCGTTTAGAAATCGAGAAGTTTCCTTGAAAAAAAAAAACATTCTCTCTCTCTCTCTCTCTCTCTCTCTCTCTCTCTCTCTCTTTATTCCTATCTTTCAAGATAAACTTTGCCAGTTTGAAAATTCTTTCGGTGATCCCATCACGACTCACGATCGATAATCCAAATTCGAATCGGTCTATGGGAAAAGAATGTAATTAATTGTCTCTTTGAATTCGATATAATAATGATGATGGTGGTGGTGATGGTGATGAATATTTCTCTCTCTATATATATATATATATATATATATATATATATATATATATATATATCTTTATTTCTCTCTTTCACGTTAAACTTTACCAGTTTGAAAATTCTTTCGGTGATCCCATCGCGACTCACGATCGATAATCTAAATTCGAATCGGTCTATGGGAAAAGAATGTAATTGTCTCTTTGAATTCGATATAATAATGATGATGAATATTTCTCTCTCTCTCTATCTCTCTTTATCTCTCTTTTTCTCTCTCTCTCTCTGATCGAAAACACGTATGTACACATATGTGACGCAACCCAGAGAGAGAGAGAGAGAGAGAGAGAGACGCAACCCTGACACAACCCATACGCCTTTTAATACCGAATTGTTTTCGGAGCACGTATCTTTTGTTTTCATTTCGCGGCGTCCATGCGCGCGCCCGCCAGTCAGCCATCCAGCCAGCGTGCGCGCGTGAAACGAAATAACAAAAAAAAAAAAAAAAAAGAAAAGAAAAGAAAAGAAGAAAAAGACAGAAAGAAAGGAAGAAAAAAAAAAAAAAAGAAAAAGAAAGAAACTATCGGTCTTCCCGCGCCCGGAAAGTAGAGTCACATGGAGATTGGGTCATGCGTAATGGGTTTTTTTTTCCTCCTTCTTCTCTCCTTCGTTCTTTTTTCCTTCCCTCAGTTTTTATTTTTTTTTGTCTTTTCTTTCTTCTTTTTAGTCTCTCTCTCTCTCTCTCTCTCTCTCTCTCTCTCTCTCTGTGTGTGTTCCTCATGAAAACGTGGGCCGTTATGTTCGTGCGTATGTAAATGTTGCGAGAGTCGAAGTCTCCCGCTGCGAGCCACACACAAGTTCCCTTTCTCGGAATCGAAAAAGGCGTTGATAATTTTCGAAGTAACTCGAGTAGTAAGTCCCCTACCCTTACTCCCATTCCCACCCCTCACCCTCAGCCCTCACCGTTCTCTATCTCCCTTTTTTTTCTCGAGCCTACGTCCATTTTTCTACTTCCAAGATGATCCATATACGAACGTGGACGAAATATATATATATGTATATATATATATGTGTGTGTGTGTGTGTGTGTGTGTATGTATGTACGTATATATATATATATTGCTCCGCGATTGGTCAATTTATTCTTATTACAGTTACTTTAATATTACCCAATGAAAAATCCCGGAGCCATGATCCCCCTCTGCTGTTACGATTTTACCCGATGAATTACGTTTAATATATTCTATCGCGTTATATACATATCATATTGGAATAGGCTCGATGCAATATAAAAAATAAAAAATTAATAAGAAAACCATCGTTAATCAAATACGTATCTATGATTATATATCATATATTTAATAATTTAATAATAAAGATGAGTTATATATATACGAATTTTTCGAAAGAAATATTATCGTATGTATATATATATATATATATATATATTTGACAAATGGAACAAAGAACGATTAGCGTGAAAGTATTGTATAAACACAGTCTCGCGTCTACGGACTAACAAAAGGTTGTCGCCGTTTAGTTTCTCTCTCCCTCTCTCTATCTCTATCTCTTTCACACACACACACACACACACACATACACACCGTTCGGTTTCCATTTGACTAATATTGACAAAAATAAATGACAAAAAAGAGGGGGCCACCTATTCCAAGCGATATAGCTCAATCACGTTCGATCGGTAGAAACTCGCAGTAACAACCAACGTCCTGCTTATCGAGCAATCAACGGATCACACATCGCACGGATGATGATGATGATGATGGGACTCGAACGTTTTACGAGGATCCATTATTATCGTAAGGGAGTCCTTCCTTCCTTCTTTCCTTTATTATGATTTGCAACGAAAATAAGTATATATATATATTTAAATAAGCGTAAATTTAACGTGGTAGGTACTGTCAATTATTCGAGAAAAAATTTTCAAATATATATACATATATATAAAATGTTTGTGTTTATATACACGAACAATTGTTCGTTCTATTTCCATGGCGTTCTTCGTATCTCGTTCACGCGTAAGACTTTTGGTCGAAGAAGAAGAAGATTTAATAGAAAGAAAACATCCCTCACCTTCTCTCATGACTTTCTCAGGTATGTACGAA
>OU964963.1:10258378-10268378 GCA_918808275.2 Dolichovespula sylvestris | reverse complement strand
TATATATATATATATATATATGTACACATATATACAGATGCATATATATGTAATGTAATTATATATATATATATATGTATATATATATATATATCCATCGTTCTGCCTCTCTCTCTCTCTCCCTCTCTATCTGTGTCTGCCTGCCTCTCTCTCTCTCTCTCTCTCTCTCTTACTCTCTCTCGCTCTCTCTCGCTCTCTTTCGTTATCGATTAACGGAATTCGCTTCTGCCGTTCGTCGCGACTCATCGTCGGAAAATGTTAAAAGGATCGACGTGGGCAGACGTCGATGAATTCTTCTTTTCTCTCGATTTTTTATTTTTACTTTTACTTCCCTCTTTCTCTCTCCCTCCCTCTTCCCCCCTCTCTCTTTCTTTCTCTCTTTCATTCTCTCATTTTCGCCCTCTCTCAATCTCTCTCTCTCTCTCTCTTCTCTATATCTCTATCTCTATCTATCTGTCTATCTCTATCCCTTTCTCCCTCTTTCGTTATTTATTCCAATACAAGCAAGCAGACACTCTGAACATGGGTCTGTCTCTTCTCTCTCTCTCTCTATCTCTCTATCTCTCTCTGTCGATATCTCTCTCTCTCTCTCTCTCTCTCTCTCTCACTCTCTCGTGCGGCGATGATTTTCGAAGGTATATTTCGAGAATGGTTCCCCGAAACGCAGGCGTACCTGCGCGGATCATTATGCGAGCCTGATTTTCATTCTTATTCGACGATATAGTAACATGGCCGCCGAAATATCGCTATACGTTCACAAGAGTTAACCTCCAAATTCGATAAAACGAATATTCGCGTGTGGAACGGTGAAGCGAGAGAGAGAGAGAGAGAGAGAGAGAGAGAGAGAGAGAGAGAGAGAGAGAGAGAGAGAGAGATCTGTTGAAAGATCTATGGACTCTGCGTTCTCGTTCGAATTTTTACAGGTAAAGGGAGAGAGAGAGAGAGAGAAAGAGAGAGAGAGAAAGAGAGAGAGGGAAAGAGAGATAGAAAGAGGGAGAAAGAGAGATAGAGAGAGAGAGAGAGAGAGAGGAAGCACGGAGTTTATTTCGCATGAGCGAAAGCCTGGTATGGATAGAAAAGTGAAAAAGAGTAATACATATATGAGGTATTAAAAAAAAATAGAGAACTAACGGAGTGACAATGCGACATATGTATGTAATGAAGAACGTATTATTATAAAATGAAGTAAAAGGAAAAAAGAAAAAGAGATATAGAAACAGAATAAAAGATAAAGAGATAGAGAGAGACAGACAGAGATAGATAGAGAGAGAGAGAGAGAGAGAACAAAACTAAAACTAAAACAAAAACGAAAATGAAAATGAAAACGATAATGAAAATGAAAATGAAAATGGAAAATGGAAAATTGTGATCGACGTTGAAAAAATTCAAAAGGAAGTTTCATAAATCGACCCACACCTTCGTTATTATTGCTTTCTCGGCCGGTGCATGTACGTGGGTGTATTCGATCGAAAAAAAAAAAGAAAAAAAAAGAAAATAACAAGTCCGAAGACAGAAAAACAAAAACTGAAAAGAAAAGAAAAAATAATAAGAGGAAGAGGAATAAGAAGAAGAGAAAGAAAGGAGAGGAAAAAAATGTGACCCCCAAATGACGAAGAAAAAGATGAATTAAACGGATAGGAAGAACACAACAACAACAACAACAACAACAACTTAGTCGCGTCGAACCGATGAAATTGAAATTTTTCGAGAATTGATCGATCGATCAATCATCCGAATCGATCCATCGAAAGCCTACGATAGAACGCGCGAGTTGGGACCGCGACGCCACGGGGAAAGTTGTCTTTTAGTTGGCGAACGACGTAGTAGTAGTAATAGTAGTAGTTGTAACAGTAGTAATAGTAGTATTAGTAGTAGTAGTAGTAATAGTAGGCTTTTGCCCGATTTCCTATTATAGAGAATTTATAAAAAGGGCGGGATGGGCGATCGATGTGACGTCATTAATATTTTCAATCCGTTACGGAAACATGAGTTATTAGTAATATCAGACGGTAGGTACGCGGCCGTGCGATCCTTTTCGATGTAAACCAATGTTGTACGTATGGGGGTGGAGGGGGGTAGGGGTAGGGGAGGGGTAGGGGTAGGGGCGATCGATTGGTGGAAAACGAATGCGATTTTTAGATTAACAGAGGCCGCGTAATTCCGCGTTAGCTGAAGGTAATAAAGGGTGGGGTGGTGGCAACTAGGAGGGAAAAGAGAGATGGGGAGAGAGTGGGAGAGAAAGAGAGAGAGAGAGAGAGAGAGAGGGTGGGTGGGTTGGTTGGTTGGTTGGTTGGTTGGTTGGTTGGTGGGTGGGTAGCGGCGGTGAAAGAGGGGAGCTGATGAGGGTAGAAAAGGGAGGGGCACGGGGAAGTAGATTCGAATCGAAAATTCAAAGGATATATGCGCGGGGCACGGCTATATATATATATATATATATATATATATATGTATATATACGCGCGCGCGCGTGTGTGTGTGTATGCGATGCACACCGCGCACGCCGCGCGCTTTTCTCCGTGCTTTAACACGGTGAAAGAAGGGAAAAAACAAAAAAAAAAAAAAAAGAGAAGGGAAAAAAAATAGAGGTAAAAAAAAAGAAAGATAGAGAAGAAGAAGCACAAACCCAAAAAAAAAAAAAAGAAACCCACCGAGGAGAGAGAAGCGAAGAAGAAAACGAGGGAAAAAAAAGGTGGAGGAGGGCGGGGAGGGGAGGGCAGGAAAAAAAAGAGAACCACGCGAAATAAAGGAAACGCAGAGGATTTTTATATATATATATATATATATATATATATATATATATATATATATATATTAAAAAGTCTTATTCCCAGTCGAAATAAGTGATCGATTTTGCATGTAATGTAACCCTATATATTATCTTCCGACGGTGTATGAGGGTGCCTTGAGATTTTCAATTGAATGCGTCACAGGACGTCCTTCTGGGCTTGGTGCACGTTCTCCCTTGCCTCTGTCCCTCCACGAGAGAACAACTATTGACCGGGCGTACCACGGCGATATTTTTCAATCAATTGTCTAATCGCGGGAAACGATAGAAATTTTGTTGTCGTTATCCTCGACAACGTCGGACGAGTCGGTTCAGAGAAAAATTTTTATTTCTAACGTCCTTAATCGCCAAGGATATAGATAGTTTTTCGTAAAATCGTGGACAAGAGTTTTACCGGTGAGCACGTACAAACATAGCCGTTGGAAGATATTTTGTCCATACCGGCGTAGCCTCTCTCGTGATACGGGCCGCCATCTTGCGGTACTTTCGGCAAGAACTCGATGGCATAGCTCGCGCGTCATCGTCCCGATGATGTCCGCGCGATGATCTCGTCCGGTTCGGCCCGATTCAAACTTGAAATTTTCTTTTTAACATCGCAGGGCGGGGCATCACTTTCGCCGCGTACCGAATACGTATGGTATATTAGGATTAAAGTGGATCTCGCGTTGTGCCTCGTTCCCACAATAAAGGGAATGTCGCGATATTAAAGCCCGTAAAAGCTACGGAACCCGTACCTCGCTTTCTCTCTCTCTCTCTCTCTCTCTCTTTATATCTTTTTCTTTGTTACTCCTTCGGTTGTCTTCTTCAAGAGATATTCGTTGTTCCTGCGTTCGTCCAACCCAGACGGAACCAAACAACAAAATCCTTTCGTCTTATGTTATCTACCCTTCTCTCTCTCTCTCTCTCTCTCTCTCTCTCTCTCTCTCTCTTTCCTTCCACTGGTCTTCCAACGATCTCTTTTTCATCTATTCATCCATCCATCCATCCATCCATCCATTCGGTATCGCCATCGGCCTGACTCCATCAGGTAGAACTCTACTTCGTTTGTCGGGCCCCCTTTCGATTTACTATTACTTTACTATACCTTGGAAAAAAAAAACTTTATTGCTACGACGACGTTCTTAAATGATTCTCTTTCCTTTTTTCCTTCGAACGAGAAAAAAAACGATAAAGAGAGAGAGAGAGAGAGAGAGAGAGAGAGAGAGAGAAAGCTCGAAATCGATCGATCGTGTCCTGCCTCTCTTTACACCTACCACCAATCGTGGGATTGGTTCGAACGACTGACGAAATCGTTAAAAACGAAATCGAACGAGATCGTTCGTTCGTTCGTTCGTTCCTTCCTTTCTTCCTTCCTTAAAAATCCTTTCTAAATCTTTTCTATAAACGCCTTTCCTCTATTCGACTACGAATGTATGTGTCCTCGACTCTCTCTCTCTCTCTCTCTCTTTTTAGCTCCAGCTATATCTCTCCTTCGGAGTCGGAGACCTTGTAAAAGATCGTCTTTTATTCCTACGAACTAGAGAAAAAGGGTATAAAAGAGGGATAGAAGGGAGAGGGTGGGGAGGGTCCCGTCGAGGGAAAACGTCCAACGCAACCCTGACTACATGAACGACAACGACGAGGACGACTATGAGGACGAGGACGAGGACGAGGACGAGGACGAGGACAAGGACGAGGACGAGGACGAGGACGACGATGACGACGACTGTGACAAACACGTGGACAGATTTATGGTTAGCTAGTTTTATTTCTCTCTCTATCTCTCTGTCTCCGTTTCTATCTCTCTCAATCTCTCTCAACTCTTTTCGATGTTTTCCTTTTTCTCTCCTCTCTCTCTCTCTCTCTCACATTTTTCCTTTTTTCATGCACCACGCGAGATCGGGTCGTGCGCGCTTTGAAAACGTTTAACGAAGAGTGGCAAGTGTCAGTCAAAGGGTGAGAGGGAGGAGGAAGGGAGGGAGGTAGGTAGGTAGGTAGGTAGTGAAGTAGGGAGGGCGGGAGGGCGGGGGTGTATATACGGAATCGACGATTGGCTTACATGCCACCTGTAGCACCGCGGGAATGTGGTCGGACTCTCTGGGCCGCCACCTCCACCTCTACCTCTACCTCCACCTCCACCTCCACCTCCACCTCCACCTCTACCTCTACGGCACCACCACCGGCAGCAGTAGCAGTAGCAGCAGCAGCAGCAGCAGTAGTAGCACCACCACCACCACCACCACCACCACCACCACCACCAACCACCACCGGCAAGAGAGCAGTACCAGCAGCAGCAGCAGTTCCACGCGATATCGCTTAGAGAGCCTCCTCCTCCTCCTCCTCCTCCTCCTTCTCCCCGTTAGAAGGGATTCATCAATAAAGTTTACTATTTTTCCGATATCGTTTTTCCAATTCTATAAATCGTCGTGTCGTAGCGTAGAGTTCTCTGGTACATACGCGGGCCGCGCACACCGGCGAAAGAGCCCCGTTATGAATGGCCCACGTCGGTTGACGTTAATCTGCCACTTCATCTCTCTCATCCAGGGCTCCGCGCGCGTTCTATTGCGCCAATCTCTCCCTTCCTCCTCCACCCATTCTCCTCCTCATCCTCCTCCTCCTCCTCCTCCTCCTCCCATTCCACTCCACTCCTCTTCGACTCGGCTTCCTCCTCTCTACCAATACTCACCACCATTCTCGTCCTCGTCCTCTACCTACCGCCATCTCCTCATCCTCCCACGCAACCGACTAACCGCCCTATCCCTACCCCAACCCTCTCTACCCCCTCCGCCCTTTGGCAAGCCATCCTCCTAACCAATTGTTTTGTCGGGAGGGTGCCGCGCGGCGAGGGAGGAAACTGGAGGTGGAGAGAAAAATAGAGAAAGAGAGTCACGCGAGAGAGACCTGCACGTACACACACACACACACAGAGAAAGAGAGAGAATGCCTTCGACAGACGAGGAGGAGCATCGTCGCGCGTAACGCGCGTTCGTTCTCTACGCACCCCGCCGCGACCACCACCACCACCACCACCACCACCACCACCACCACCACCATCGAATTAAATCGGACGTCGTGACGCTCGTTTTGGATATCCGCTTGACCTCGAAAAAAAAGCTCTCCACGCTACCAACGCCGCCGCCGACACCGCCGACACCACCTCCTCCGCCGCCGCCACCGCCGCCGACCTTTATGACATCCTTGATCGCATCGATCCCTGGATAAATCGCTTTCGCTCGTGTCTCTCTCCTTCTCTATTTTTTTCTTCCTTTATTTCCCACCCTACACACCCCCTCCCCGCACCATCACTCCTTGTTCTCTTTTTCCTCCAAACACCCCGCTCCCCCCCCCCCCGCGGTGCTTCTTCCTTTTGTTCTTTTTTTTTTTCCGTTTCGTCGCTTTCCTTCCTTTTTCATTCCTTCCTTCTCTCTCTTTTCCACTCCTCTCTCTCTCTCTCTCTCTCTCTCTCTCTCTCTCTCTGTCCCTTTTTTTTTTGGTTTTCTGTCTTTTTTTTTTTTTTTATTTTATTATTTATTCTCTCTCCCGCCCGCGCTCACTTTTTCCCCCCCTCCGACGCCACCACCACCGCCACCGCCGCCGCCGCGCGCGCGGGATCGTTTAAACGTCATTTTTATTTCCCTCCGTGCTCCCCTCACCCCCCACCCCGACCATCCATCCTTTTTTCGTTCGTTACTTTTTATTTATTTCTTTATTCTTCAACGCCGCCCGCGATAATATCCGATTTATTCCCCTTTGGTTCTTTTTTTTTTGCTTTTCTTTTTTTTTTTCCTTTTCCGATATTAATCTTTAGCAATAATGGTCCCTTATAAATATGTATATACATACACACGCACACACATATATATATATATATATATATATATGTACGTACACGTACGTACACAAGTACACGTGTGTATGTATATATATATATATATTCGCAATGATTTTTTTTTTTGTATAAACTATAAATAATGCACATATATATACATATATTTACTGTTCTAACTCGTTTACTCTTCTCTTTATTTGTTTGAAAAAAAAAGAAAATAAAAAAGAAACAAAACAAAACAAAAGAAAAACAAACTAAATGAATGACGTGAAATTAAGAATAATTGACAAATGATCTACATACATGGACCGACATAGACGATTATTATTTACATTATTACGCTTCTTCGTTTGCATTCGCTCGCGTTTATAAATTAGGTAAAAATTAATTAATTGATTATTTAACGCTTGTAACAATACAAATACGTATCTATACATTTTATAATATATATATATATATATATATATATATATATATATATATATATATATATATCTACGTAGAGATTTATTACTTTCTTTCAGAATAATTGACGTGTTAATTGGCTTTAGGTTTGTCGTGAGTGATTTAAGGCGACGATTTGTATATTAAAAACTGACCTTTTTGTTTGTTTTTTTGTTTTACCCTAAAGTCAATTTGTGCGATACGTCCAACGATACTGGACGTTTATTTTTCTGTTATTTTTTTTTTCCTTTTCCTTTTTATTTTTTCTAATACTTTTCCACTTAACGTTGCGTGCTCGTTTGTTTTTTTTTGTCTTTTTCTTTTTTTCTATCTTCACAATATAACGGAAGCATCAATTGAAATGGTTAATCATTTTGGGACGACGCTATTACGTTTTTTTTATTTTTTTCTTTTTTTTTTTCTTTTTATTATAATATCCGCGTTGCATAAATATTCGATACTACCATTTTTTTTATCTACATTCCTATTGTGGTCCTATATATAAAATACCTTAACTCCAATACGAATATATATATATATTATGTATGTACACGTACACGATAATTTGAGAACATTTCATCGTTCGTTCTCCCAGAACTTTTTTTTATATTCTCATCGTATAACACAAATTTGATGGAAAAATTAGATTTTTTGGATTTTTTCTTTTTTAATTTTTTTTTCTGTTCTTTTTCTTTGTTTTCGTTTTTTTCTTCCTTAAAAACTCACGCACGCAAAAAATCCGCCTTGGAGTAGTTATATGTACATACGAATAAATGTAAAAATAAACGTAAAAGCAGCTTGCACAACTACTGGAATGTTACTTTTGATGATTATTTTACTTAAATTTTTTTTTTATGTTTTATTTTCTTTTTTTTTTTTTTTTTTTTTTATTCCTCCTTGAACATACTCACTCACTCACGTTTCGATCCAATACTCGGGTTTCCTTTATTAAATTAAAGATAAATTAAGTTGTACAGTAAATGACTCGACGAGATTGGTCATCATCCATTTTTAATCAAATAGATTTTTCTTTTAAATTAATATAATCAAAGGAACATCATTATACGAGCAACCAACAACAATAACAAATAACAAAATATTTATCTATTGTAATCATCTAAATATTTTACAACAGGTATTGTCGCAATTTATTACGCTCAAGTAAAATTCTGCTCGACCGACCGATAATAATTTACGTTCGAATGATATTTTTTTTGTTATTTTTTTTTTTTAATTTTTTTTTTATTTTTTTATTATTTTTTTTTTTAATAGGTATCGCAAGCGATAATCATTCTGCGAGGGGGTTAAATCTCTGTCTTTTTACTCGTGTCTTTTCTCGGGATTTAGCATTACAAAAAGAAAAAAAAAAAATTGAAAAAAAAAAAAATATTATTTCATATCTACGTCCACATACGTTACCTATATATATATATACCTACCCCTAATTGTATTGGAATATTTTAGGATACAAAAATAATGTACACAATTTCGCGATTTATATCAGGTTAACGACAGAAATATATCCCTGCAAAAATCTACATGGAAAAATACTCTTTATCGATGTGTATTAAAAGATGATATATTACATATGACGGAGGCGCACGAACGTTTTTCAAATGTATTATATATACACACATATATATATATATATATATCTTATCGGCGAACTATAAAAACGCGAAAATTCATCATCCTTACAGGAAGGGACGGCACACGATAGATTAGTTAGTTAGTTATTTCTAAAAGGGCAATAAAAAAAAAAAAAAAATAAAAAAAAAACAACACGACTCACACGGATGTCCATTAACGATCAATCGATGTTTAACTTTCGACGATCGATATCGTTGTTCTCTCTATGAAAAAAAAAAAAAAAAAAAAAAAGAAAAGAAGAAAAAAAATACATTTGTTAATCGCTGCGCTATTAATAACACTTGCCCGTTTTAACGATATAAAAATGTCGTTCGCATGAAGTACTATACGTTTTATATAGATGAAGCCAAAACTATAGCCGTGTATATATGTATGTATATATATATATATATATACTACTAAGGTACTATGTAATTGCATTTCGTTTCGATAACTATATCCTATTATGGGGATGCATCCTCCTCTCCCTTCCCTCCCTACCTCTCTTCGTAAACGACAGTCGATTAACGATTAATTTACTAAATTATTTAAAAACTTTGATCCGATTTATAAAAAAAGAAAAAAATTGTATATATATATATATATATATATATATATGTATATATATATATGTATATGTATATGATGCAACGTTCTACTTTCACCATCCCCTCCAACCTCGTTCGTATAAAACAAAATTCGACAAAAATCCTCGTAAGCCTTCGTTTTTATCGTTGTCATTCCTTCCAAGATACTGTAATGTCTCGCAATTCACGGCCCTCGGGTATGTCGACGTTGTTAGGACTATTATTAACTATTAATTTCTTTTTACTCTGATAATTTTTCTCGTCGAAACAAGCGACCTGCTGCTGTTGCTGTTGCTGGTGCTGTTGATGCTGATGCTGGTCGTTACCAATGAAGAAATCACCTTTGACGACACGTTTCGACGTTGTTTTCCTATCAAAACGGAATAAGCGACACCGATATGTCACAATTAGTATGGCAGTTATCGTTCCTATAACCAAACCGGCCAAAACGTCCCACCAATGGTGCCTGTTGTCCGCTATTCTACTCAACGAACATATCACTGCCCACATTGATGTCAATAATTGAAACCAGGGCTTCAAAAGTAACGTTTTGTTCGTCATACGTTCCTGCAGATAAATCTAAAAAAAAAAAAAAAAAAAAAAGAGAAGAAAGAAATAAATGAAAATAAAAAAAAATGAAAAAAGAGTAAACAGATACGATCAATACGATTATCAACAACATACTTGGGAGCGCACTCTTCTATTTCTATTTTTTTTTTTGTTTTTTTTTATTCTTTTTTTTTTTTT
>OU964963.1:10245878-10255878 GCA_918808275.2 Dolichovespula sylvestris | reverse complement strand
AGGTAGACTAGCGGAAGAGCCAAAAAACGAAGAAAAAAAAAACAAAAAAAAATGACCTTCGTCGATTTGAAAGAACGTGGCGCCTACGAAACAATGATAACGGATTTGTGGATCATTGATAATAACCACGAGAAATTTTTGGGCACAATCGATTCTCGATGTCGATAAATGGCCAGTAAATGTGTTTTATATATAAATAGATACAAATGAGAATCTAATAATAACGTCAAGGAGAATAGTAGTAATAATATATATAATATATACGTCGTTGGAGCAGTGCAGCATGAATGCTAATATTGACGAGGAGGTAGAGGAGGAGTAGGAGGAGGGGGTAACAAAAATGAAAAAAAAAAAAAAAAAAAAAAAAGAAAAGAAAATGAAAAAACCCCGGCCAAACGAGGAAGTAAAGGAAAGAGGTGGGAAAAAGAAAAAGAAAAAAAAAAGAAGAAAAGGAAATTCCGCGAGGAAGAAAAGCAACGACAAAAAAGAAGAGATAAGAAGAGAAGAGAAAAGAAAAGAAAAGAAAAGAAAGATAACGAAAATGATTGGCAAACTTACGGAGGCTGTACTGATTGCGTCGTTTGGATGACATAGCAACTATTTTCTCCCAATTACGAAGGATATTGTTTTTCCTATTTCCTTGGCCGTCGTTGGCCGTCGTCGAGTCGGACAAATTTTGTTGCGACATTTTTACAATCCCGAGAAAAAAGGAAAAAGCGACGGGCGTGCGGTGTCATGCACGACGTTGTTGAACGGACGAAGATAATCGACACGAGAGAGTGAGAGAGAGAGAGAGAGTGAGAGAGTGAGAGAGAGAGAGAGAGAGAGTGAGAGAAGATGGATAATAAAATAGATAGACAGGAGAGATAGACAGATAGATAGATATATAGAGAAAGATATGTGTGTGTATATATATATATATATATATATATATATATATATATATACGCACAGGGAGAGAGAGAGAGAGAGAGAGAGAGAGAGAGAAACGAAAGAGACAAAGTGAGAAAGAGCACTCTTCGCTATCAAACTACTATGACCATTCTTATGAAGAGGACTTTTGAAATACGTAAGCGTGCATTCTGACATCGCGCTTGCGCGTTTTACAAACCGAATACCCGTTCCACGAGAAGGAAAGAGGAAAAGGAAGAGTGGGGGAACGCAGAGATAGAGATAGAGATAGAGAGAGAGAGAGAGAGATAGATACAGAGCACGCGTGACGCATTACTCCGTAGTAAAATCCAACAGATTCTCTCGTTGTAACATTTTCTTTCATTTCCTAAGACGCAGAAAGAGAGATAGAGAGAGAGAGAGAGAGAGAGAGAGAGAGAAGCGTGAAGGGGTTAATTTCCCCTCGCTCAGACCCCCCCCCTCTCACCCCCATTTTCTCGAGACAAAAGTACTTGTCAATTCGAATCGTCGTCTTCGATTCATTTTCTTCTCTCCTCTTTGCATTGTTTCTCGTCTCTCTTTTTTTTTTTTTTTTTTAAATCCTCTTGTCGTTTTTCTTTCTCTCTGTTTCTATTTCTGCATTTTTTTCTTTCTTCTAATTTTTCTTTCTCTTTTTTTCTTTTTTTTTTTTTTTTTTTTACTTTCCTGTTCAATGAAAATGTCGGAGATATTAAGGCCGACTAGGTGTGACCACGTACATACACACACACATACATATATATATATACATGTATACATACATTATGTGGACAGATAAATATCTATCTATCTATCTATATATATATATATATATATATGTACAAGTTGTACAAAATTTATTTTGCACGTATTACGTAACCGACAGATAAGAAAAGTGGCATTAGAGAGCAAGTACAAATATTTGCTTATAAATTTTCCCGTTGCTACCGGTTATATAGCACACCTGGGACGGTCTGGGAGGGTTTGGGAGGGTTTGGAAGGGTGGGAGGGGGTAGGGGACTAAACACGTACGCACTCTGCCATTGGCGAACGTTACGTTTAACAAAGTAACATTGAAAACTTAAGAGTGTCTATTCAGGCAATAAACCGTGCGTTCTCCTACTTGAGTTTTATATTCTAATGTGAATCAGCTTATTGGAGCCTTTATGACTCACAATAGATATTAGGAGACACAATAGGCGCACGAACCTATGCCAACGTTATTGTACGTGATATCGATGATGTAATTGCGTCGATAAGTGTATGTATGTATATATATATATATATATATATATATATATATATATATATTTCTTTTTATTTATGGGACAATCAATATTGACAATTATGTCCGATTTCGTTAATTAATTAATTAATTAAAAAAAAAAAAAAGAAGTACTTTGCATGAACGTAATTACATGGCGTCGTTGAAAATTTAAATTAAAATAAAATAATAAATGTAAATTAAACAATCGGCCCGATCGAACGATATAATTCTTTGATCCAATAAACATATCTATGATATTTTTTTTTCTTTTCGTAGGAGGTAGAGAGACGAACAAAATAAAAAAGAAAGAAAGAAAGAAAGAAAGAAAGAAAGAAAGAAAGAAAGAAAAATATTAAAAAAAGAAAAAGAAAATGAAGGAAAAAAAAAGGGACGTGTCACTTTCATTTTACACGGTTCGTTGATCCAATGATACATTATACGCCTATATATCATTATTTGTGAGAGAGAGAGAGAGAGAGAGAGAGAGATGAGCGTAAATTTAATAGTGCTAGCTTATTGCCTCGAAAATTCTAGACTATAAGAGCCATATGTTGTTCAGTATTGTATTACAGAGTTCGTAGTCCTCCAAAGTTAAATTTTTCGTCGTCATTATTATTGTCATTTTACTATCCTTATAAGCGCGAGAAAGTCTAATTGAAAGTTATTCATTTATGTACCATGCATGTCCTACGTGCAACGCATTACATATGCACGTATTTATGTATGTATGTATATATCCTATTTATGTATGTATGTATATGTTTTATGCACGTGCGTGGATACGCATTGAAATGTAATTCGAATAGTTGCATCGGTAAATGCAATTGTTTTTAAGCTATTGGTACGCAAATACGTGAATAAAAAAAAGAAAAAAAATATATATATATGTATGTGTGTGTGTGTGTGTATACATATAAATATACATATGTATGTATGTATGTATGTATGTATGTATGTATGTATGTATGTGTGTATTATTCTAACCTGTTAATGCTATCAGAATATCGATCAGGAGTGCCCAGCGTATCGTGTTCTTACAAACGCTCATGATCTTGGGTATAGTCCGTTTATTCTCCAAATTATCCGCCTTATCACTCGTCGTTCCACCTTCCTCCAACGAGGTTGTACTGCACCGTGTCAGCTGTTCCGTGGATCTCTGTCAAAAAAAAAAAAAAATAAAAATAAAAATAAATAAAATAAAATCGTACATACGTGACAAAATTAAATATATATTTATTATATATATTTTGGATACGTATGTCACCTTTTTCGTTATTCATTTTTTATCTCTCTATCTCTTGGTCTCATTTTGTTTTTTTTGGTTAGAATAAATCTTATGAGAATCGAAAACAAGAGAGAGAGAGAGAGAGAGAAAGAAGGAATCGATAAATGCAGAAATAATAATCGATACACCTATGACCGAAGAAATTTGCCGGACGATCGAAAAAATCGATTAATTTATTTTTAAATTATTTAAAATCCGAGAAGGACTCTCTCTCTCTCTCTCTCATTAACAGAGCTAGAACGTTTTATTCACTTATAATCGATCTCACATTTAACTTTATCTCGCTTAATTTTTCACGTGTCTTTTTTTTTATAACATAAATATATACACGCATATATATGTGTGTGTGTATGTATATATAAAAAAAAAAAAAAATAATAAAATTTGTAGATGTAGTAACGTAGAACACAACGGACACGCGAGAGAAACGTGCGATCGTTGCAACTCGATGCTGCATTAAGGTTAGATCAGCTTTCAACCGCAAAAACCGCGACGGTAATGCGATCGGTCAATTTGTCGGAAGAATTGCAAATTTTTTTTGGTTTTTTATTATTCTTCTTCGTTCTTTTTTTTTCCACAGCGGAGATAGAGGTCGAGAAGAAGTGTTTTTCTTTTTTACGATCGGATATACAGAGGGACAACACACACAGAGACCCGTGTTATTCGTATATACGGGTACCCGGTAACCATCGGAATTAATGTAGCACAATTCTAATAAATTATCGTTGTGACACTTGTGATAATAATAATAATAATAATAATAAAATAAAAAAAAAAAGAGAAGAAAAAAAAAGAACGATTATGAATGTACGTATTATGAATAATTTAAAAAAAAAAAAACGAAAGTGAATAAATAATAGCGAAGCTAATCTTGTAACATTTATATAATCGATATCCTCTACAAAATTAACATATGTAAACGTGTCGTATGCAATTCCTCGAGACGAATATATATATATATATATTGAAAATTAATGAAACAAATCAAGAGATTAAAGACGAGCGAAAGAGGAATCTACATTTTTTTGAAGGAACACCTCGAAATTACCTTCAATATTAGAATTCGAATCGCGATAACGTACGACGATATCGTCTCTAAAGTTTATATTATATCTATACCGTAACTTAAGATAAAGAGAGAAAAGAAAAAAAGAGGAAAATAAAAAAAAGAAAAAAAAAACAAAACAAAACAGAAACTAACTCGTCGATATCGCGTGATTTTTCAACTCGAGAAAGTGTTGCCTATTCGATAAGACAAGAACAATAACAACAACGAGCAACGAAAAGAAAAATAAAAACAATAATAATAATAATAATAATAATAATAATAATAATAATAATAATACTAATAGTAATAGTAATAATAATTTATATCGTTAATATATATTATTATTATTATTATTATAATATAAACTAATTCGTCGATATAACTATAACACTACAACACATGGGAATAACGAAACGCCAAAATTCGAAGGAATTCCCGCATATTTTATTTCAAGGATGTGTTGTCGATTCAGTAAGACAAAAACAATAACCATAAAAATAACAATAACAAGTTGCTTCAAACATTTACGTGACAGGACATTAAAATTCGTATGTAGAACAGTATTATAACGTACAAAATTTATTCTCATTAATCGTTAACGATCGTCAATCGATAAACGGTCATTACTAAATTAACAAATCATTGTCGTTGATTATTTAATTCGTTAATTTAAAATTTAATTAAATTTATTAATGCAAAATTCATACAGGAAATTCTCCCGTAATATTTGATTTCGAGAACGTTTTGCTGATTCATTAAGACAATAATAATAATAATAATAATAATAATAATAATAATAATAATAATAATAATAATAATAATAAGATGGTGTCTGCTTACGGGTGAAAAGGGCAAGCCCTAATTACCGGGTGAAACGTTCGTCGAGCTCGAGATTCTACTGAATGAATCGTACATTGAAGTATGGTGTGTTGCTCACAGTTAACCGACTAATACGCTCTCGTAGGTTCATTGAAGAAGTTAGGAGAAAACTCGAAGAGTGTGTGTGTGTGTGTGTGAGAGAGAGAGAGAGAGAAGAAGCCGTAGACAGTATCGTAAACGCGATCTTGTCGCTTTAAACCATCATTATCATCGTCATCGTCGTCGTCATCGTCGTCATTGTCGTCGTCATTGTCGTCGTCACAATTCTCGTAAATGAGACGACAATAAAAAAAAAAAAAAAAAAAAAAAGGACTCTCCTTATAAAACGATTCGTACGAGTCTATCAAGTATCACGGACTCTTCTCGATAATACTGGAAAATCTTTTTAAAAGGTATTAACGATCAACGTTGACGTGTCCATACTTTCAATGAAATTTGTATGACTCCTACGGCTTTGTTCTCCCTTTTCCTTTTTTATCCCTATTTTTTTCTTATTTTTTTTTTTTTTTTTTTTTTGTAATCGTCACGTCCTACCGAATGTAACAACGATAATGGAGTCTCGGGTCGTATATCTCTTAGATATGTAATATTATTAATGATAATTGTGACACTAGTTTGTTGTATTGATATTAAAAAAAAAAAAAAAAAAAAAAAAAAAAGAAAAGAAATAAATAAATAAAAGGAGAAAGTTATATACAATTTTTAACGTATATTACAAAGTACAATCGATGTGGCCGATTACCACATAGTTTATACTGATATATATTTATAGTAGAATATATACCACTGTAACATTAGTATAAGTGTAACGATATACGATATTGCATATGCGTTTATACATTGTACCTAGATACATGTTATATTACCAATGTACACCATCTCACCTATATACACGATTTAATATAGTTTATACGGATGGATTTTACTATCATAGATTTGTAATAAACAATAGTTTCAATCGAAATAAACGCAAAATTATGATGGCTCAAATGTAAAGCCATAATTATTAATGCGCGCGTTGGATATCGTAATAAAAAAAAAAAAAAAATAAAAAAAAAAAAAGAAAAAAATAGAAAAATAAAATAAAATAAAATAAAATAAAAATAAAAAAAGGAATAAAAGGAAGAAAGAAAAGGAAACGAAGAAGAGGAGGAAGGATATAAGATATTTACTCGTATGTACGTAATGTATACACGCAACATATGCACGTGCATACGTCGTCCGAAAAATTCGAAAATGGCGCAGGCCCTTTTCGAATCGGGGAAACAACGAAGCGTTAACCGTCCCAAGAGTTGACGCATCGTCGAAGACAAAGTGAGAGACGGATTACTAGCATAAACGTTTCGAGAGCAATTATGCGCAGTTCCTCAAAGGCGCCGACATAAAGGGGTTCTACTTTCTCGCCACACACACACTCTCTCTCTCTCTCTCTCTGTACATCCTGATGAACACTACAAAAACTTTCCTCCTCATCCTCCTCAACCTCCTCAACCTCCTCCTTCTACTTCTTTTTCTCATTTTTTTCGTATGTTTGTTTTCTTTCGTTTTGTCCTTATATTTTAATCTTCGCCTAATGCATTGGCCATGCGCATGCACAACAAACTCAACCCCCTTTAACTCTCTTTGGGGGCATAGTGGAATATAAAAAGTGTCCCATCTTTTCAGTACTCGCCGGTGTAATATTCACAGTGGGATATTTTTCGTCCCACTTTGAAATATTACGATGAAAAAAAAAAAAAAAAAAAGAAGAAAGGGAAGAAAGAAAGAGAAGAAAGGAAGAGAAAGAGAGAAAGAAAAGGAACAACAACGAAAACGACAACAACAACAACAACAACAACAACAACAACAACAACAACGATGACGACGACGACAACAAAATTCTCCGTGCTCCAAAAGAGTCCAGAGAGAATACCCCCTTTTATTTTATCCTCTGTCTTCCTTTATTTCTTTCTTTCTTTCTCTTTGTTTCTATATATAAAAAAAAAAAAAAAAAAAAAAAAAGAAAAAAAAATAAAGAAATAAATCAAAGGATAAAAACCGTCCCTCCTCGGCATCGTCGTCTTTCGTACTCCGATTATTCAATTAATATTTTGCTATCGATCGTAAAGAAAGAGGAAGAAAAAAAAAAAAAAAAAAAAGGAAAAGATGAAAAAAGAAAAAAAAAAAATGGCGAAAGAAATATCGCCATAGGTCTATCTTAAATTTCGTCCTTCCCCTTTTGATCGATCCCTCTTCCCTACCCTTCCCCTCTTCGTTCTTCGAAACGAGCGCGATAATTACTTTCGTTTCGTGTCCTGTTCGAAACTCCCCTAACCATCCACCCAACCACCCCACCTCACCCTCTTTTCTTTTTCCTCCTCTCTCCTCCTCATCCTCCTCTCTCCTCCTCATCCTCCTCTCTCCTCCTCATCCTTTTTTTTCTTCGTTTTTCTCGTCGTCACGAATTCTCTCTCTCTCTCTCTCTCTCTCTCTCTCTCTCTCGATATTATTTTTACGACGGTACAGAGGAGGAGGGGGAGGTGGAGGAGGAGGGGGAGGTGGAGGAGGAGGAACATCGCGCGCAAGCACTTTGCAACGTCGACGAGTGCGTTCTCCTCCCTTGACAATCGTTTCAGTGTAATCGTGATAACAAAAAAAAAAAAAAAGAGAGAGAAAAAGAAAAAAAACGAGAGGGAGAAAGAGAAAAGGGGAGAGAGAGAGAGAGAGAGAGAGAGAGGAGGGGAGAGGGAGAGGAACAAAAGACGACAGGCGGATGCTGCTGCCCGTTTCACGTGTCTCGAGCTCTCAGTGACAGGCTAAAAGCTTACGCTTGCTATATTATATGCCATCCTTGACAAAAAGTCTTATCTTAGAACGATTGTCGTTGCTCTTTCTTCTTTTTTCTTTTCTTTCTTTTCTTTCTTTTCCTTTTTTTTTTTTTTTTTTTTTTTAAATGCCTCCTCCTTCTTCTTTCCCTTTCCTTTCTTTTCTTTTTTTCTTTTCCTTTTTTGAAAAAAAAAATTTTTCAATGGCGAACAAAAATCATCTTCTTCTATTATCTATTTGAATGTAAATAACCGTTTAACGAGGCGTCGATATTATAATGTGCGCCATTTTTTTTTTTTTATTCATGACTACGTTTCCTCTAAAAATATATATATATATATATATATATATATATATATAAAATAATTAAAATAAATCTATTTTTCTCTCTCGCTCTCTCTCTCTCTCTCTCTCTTTCTCTTTCCAAATAATTGTATTATTAAAATTACATGAAATAATAAAATCGTGTGATTGGTTAGAGATGAGATCTCACTCACCCGAAGATTTTCCCTTTCGATACCGATCGTTTTTTCGAGAATAAATATGAACGCGAATAAAAATATGAATATGAATAAAAATAAATGTTAATGATAAGAGAATTAAATGGCAAATCGCTAATAAACATGAAGGATCTTTTATAATTTATTTTAATGAAATGATGATGATGATGATGATAATTGGTGGTCTATGATAATAAAAATAATAATGATTATTATTACAGTAATAATAATAATACTACTACCACTAATACTAATAATAATAATAATAATAATAATAATAATAATAATAATAATAATAATAATAATAATAATAATAATAATAATGATTGAAGTGCACTACGTGGTATTCACGTTCACACGTTCGAGGAGCAACTGAAAACTCTCCAACATTTTTAAATAGCGGTTTCTAACCACCAACTAGGCTAGCTAGCCATGCAAATCGAAACCGAATCGAGCTGTGGAGTTCTCGAGAGGATACCCGATGTCCGATACGTTCGTTTCTTTTGTATGTGTTCTCTCTCTCTCTCTCTCTCTCTCTCTCTCTTTTTTAATTATTTTTCAAGTAAACGAATTACAAACAAGAATAAACCATGGACTTTTTTTCTTCCTCTTATTCCTTTCGATTCTTTCTATACTCTCTCTCTTTTCTTTTTTTTTTTTTTCTTTATTTACCGCGATGGTTCTTTTATTTTTGTTTTTTTTTTGTCTCTCTTTTTTTTTTTTTCATTTACTCACTTATCCATCACATTCGATGGGGGTAGGGGGAGGGAGGGAGGGAACGACGGGGTCGGACGATGGGAATAATGTATTTAACGTTTCTCGTGTATTTTTATTTTTATTTTTTTTTTTTTGTTTAAATGACATAATATTTTTTTTCTGATCGATCGAGAGGTTGCTTTTGTATTTATTTATTTTTTTGTTTCGTTTCCGTTTTTTATTCATCGCTCATCGTTATATTTTTTCCCATCATTTCTTTTTTCCTTTATTCTTTTTTTTTATTTTTTTTTTTTTTTACGATTTAGGAAACGACAGAAGCAACGCTAGTTATTATATACGGGAGTTATTATATACGCACGTTTTCTTTCGAGGATAATGAAAAAGAAATAAATGTTGGATGGAATTTGTTTTTATAATAATAATAATAATAATAATAATTATTATTATTATTATTATTATTATTTGCCGCGTTACAATTTTCTCTCTCTTTTTTCTCGGCTCGATTCAGAAAAGGATAAAATTAATCAAATTATATCACACATATACGTGTGCTTATTATTATTATTATTATTATTATCATTGTTGGAAAT
>OU964963.1:10195878-10240878 GCA_918808275.2 Dolichovespula sylvestris | reverse complement strand
TCCTCGTGAAGATAGGATAAAAATAAATCGTCAAGACGACAAAGACATTTTCCGATACAAATATTTAATTATCAATTATCTAATCACGAACTATCGGTGATTATCTACGTGCACGTCGTCCTTTGTATATATATATATATATATATATAAAAATGAACTTACTATGTCGGAATAAATAAAGTACGTTCGATACCCCACAAACGTAACTATTGTTATTTTATTCTCGGCGCGGGCGCGACGTGGCTTTAACATTTTTTTTTTTTTTTTTTTTAATTTTTTTTCTTTACTCTTATTTTTTTCTTCTCCACTCTTCTTCAAATACCCACACAATACGCACACGTGTTGCACGTAATACAAAAATAATTACGTGTTACGCGTTAGGTGTCTACAAAAGTAGACGCCATCGAAACGATCGACTCGAAAAACTTGTGCGCCATTTTCTACATACGTGCGAATCGACGAGAACAAAACAAAACGAAACGAAACGAAACAAAAAAGAAAAGAGAACAAAATTTCACGTTTCTACATTTAACGCGATCGAATGCTGTTACGAACGACGACAAGAAATATCGATCGAGAAAAAAATCTTAAGAAAGATTCCTTATGCGGAGGAGAATGTAGATTGTGAAAAGGGGGAAAAAAAAATAAGAAAATAAAAAGAAAAGAAGAGAATAGAAAAACGAAGCGAAACGAAACGAAACGAAGAGAAAAGTAGAAAAGAAGAAAAGGACGTACGCGGGGGATATACGTTAAGCGCGAAAGAGAGGGATCGCGTGCGAACGATTTGAAATATTCATGAACATTGTTTTGTATCCGTTGTTGGAAAAAAATGCATTTTGAAATTCGCGCTGGTATCCCGCCAGGTAGGAAAATTATACGATAGGAAACGTGAAATTGCATTTGATGCGGTCATTTCCATTCAGTTTCATTCGCCTATCCTTTTCTACGTTTCCTTTGTTTTCTTTTTCTATTCTATCTCTCTTCTTCTTTCTCTCTCTCCCTCTCTCTCTCTCTCTCTCTCCCTCTTTCTTTATAAGGAGAACGGGCAAAAAGGAAAAAAAAAAAAGGCAGAAAAAAAACTCCCACCACGAATGCCACGTTTAAGGGAAAAACCTGTTTAAATTCGTTAACAGGTTATTCATCAAAGAGAGATAGAGAGAAATAGAAAGAGAGAGAGAGAGAGAGAGAGAGAGAGAGACGAATTAAATGATTAATACACGATCATCGATAATTCCTTATAATAAAAGTTTCGTGATGTTTAAATCATCGATAAATGACGCGTTCAAAAGATATTCAAGGTGAAAGTCAATGAGTGAACAACTGTGTGTAGATTGGAACTGGAAGATTCAAATGATATCAAATGAGAAATGAAAAAGGAGAAAAAAAATATATATATATATAAATAAATAAATAAATAAATAAATGTATATATATATATACACACACACACACTATAAAAATAAAGCAATTCTAACCTGCATTTTGTTGTATAGAGATGGCCGATGTTTTTGATTTCCAAACGTTCACAATGTTCCTTCGTATAAACATATGTATATATATATATATACACACATATATATATAAATATATATATATATACATATATATATATATGTGTGTGTCTATTTCTTTCTCTCTCTTCTCTCTTTCTCTTTCGAAAATGGTTCAACGTTAAATTGCTTCAGGACTTCATTGCCCTGACTCGAATGAGATGAAGGAGTGCAATATATTAGATTTAAGAGTCACTGACACTAACGTTATCCATCCACACATAACAACACATACGAACACGTACACGCACGACGCGCGTCTGAAGCTTACTCTACAAGTACGTCAGATCTCTCCTCTCTCTCTCTCTCTCTCTCTCTCTCTCTCTCTCTCTCTCTCTCTCTCTCTCTCTCTCTCTCTCTCTCTCTCTCTCTCTCTCTCTCTCTCTCTCTCTCTCTCTCTCTCAACACACTGAGTGTGATTTTCGCCTTTGAATATGCGATTGCTGAGAGAGGCATACGAATCACCACCTCTCTGCCGAACGAATGCTTCATGGTTTTTTTTTTCTTTTTCTTTTCCTTTTCTCTTCTTTTCTTTTTTTTACACGCTTTCTCCTTTCTCTTGTCGTCTCTCAAATATAAAAAAAAAAAACAAAAAAGAAAAAAAAAAAAACAAACGAAAAATTATCTAAATCTATTTATTTTCCTTATTATTATTGTTATTATTGTTGTTGTTTCTTTTTTTCTCTAAATTGTTATTTATTTTTTTTAATTTCAAGTTTCGCCCTTCCTAATATTCCAATCTCTAATAGCTCGCTACGGGGTTATTTAAATGTACGCATTGACGAATAGTAGATCGCACGTGTGTGTGTCTATGTATATAGAGATCGGTCCGATTTTTTTTCTTTTTCTTTTTTTTTTTTTTTTTTTTTTGTACAAAAATAAACACAAATCAACGAGAGCAATCTTATACTGCAACGCACAATCGTTTGCTAATTTAACTTAGAATTAAGTTGACGCAATTAAGTCGAAGATCTTTTTTTTCTTTTTTTTTTTTTTTTTTTTTTTTTTTTTTACGATTCTTTACTTGAACGTTATTTGCGAGATTACAATGAACGATAAGTTACGATAAAAAATACAGAATACGTAGCTCGTTTTACATATGAAATTCGTTTGCTTAATTAAATGTCGTATAAACTGGCTCGATTATTATAAAATTGTTCGTTTATTTTTTTTTTCTTTTCTTTTTTCTTTTACCTTTTTTTTTTCTTTCTTATTATTTATTTATTTTTTTTTTTTTCATTCATTTTCCGTTCTCGTTTTCAGTTTTTTTTCGCCCTTTTTCTTCGATTAGTACCCGACCATCGTTACATTCGAAGATAGAGAGAAACGCAAAATAATGATAAGAAAAAAAAAACAAAAAGAAAAAAAATAGAAGTCGAATAAAAAAATTTCTTTCTACAATTATAGTATTTGTCGATAAACCGATGAATATAGATTTCATCTTGTATCAATTTATGTCACATTATGTCATATCGTCGTACAAGTGAAAAATTTTGTTTCTTCCAGTCTAGTATAATAATAATAATAATAATAATAATAATAATAATAATAATAATAATAATAATAATAATAATAATAATAATAATAATAATAATAATAATAATAATAATAATAATAATAATAATAATAATAATGCTTGTGTGAAACGTTATATGTAAAACCGTTTAACATTTCTACAATGAATATTTTATATATATATATGTATATACACAATAGCTTATAAAGTTGATGTCATATAATAGAAATATTTATCGTATACATATATACGATATATATATATATATATATATTTATTTATATATAGTCGTAATTCATCCATAAAAAAAAGTTATAAAACAGTCTTAACCCGACAAAAACAAAAAAAAAAAATTAACGATCTTAAAGATCTACTCGTTAAAACACATACATGTGTAAATGCTCCTCTATATTTGTATGATTAGAAAAACTATCGTTAATTATAATATATGTATATGTATATATATATACATATACATACATAACAAATATATATCGTACCGATACTTTTTACACGATATCATCATCATGTTAGAACCCTTATCCTCTCGTCGGAAAAAAAAAAAAGAAAAAAGAAAAAAGAAAAGAAAAGAAAAGAAAAGGAAAGAAAATAGAATTAATATAAAAATAATTTATAACAAGTCTCTCTCGCATTCTTGTTCTTTTTTCCCTACGATCGATTTAACTTCCGGCCCGTTCGACGTCGCCGTCGCCGTTGCCGTCGTCAAAATCTCGGACGATGTATTTTTTGTTTTCATCACGGGAACGACGTCGTTCTCGATCGGTATATTGATAGCTTCGACGTTAGAACTAACCATATAAACTTGTAATACCGTTTCCCCGGGTTCCTCCGAGGATTCCTTCGACAATATAACAACCGAACCAGGCTCGACTTCGCCTATATTAGGAATGGCAGACGTGATGACATCGGGATACACGTCGTTATCGATAACGGTATTATTTCTCTTACTTCTAGATTCTACGACGTTCTTCTCGTCGTTATTATCCAACGACATATCCAACGAATTATCCGCACGATCATCTATACCCGTATTATGAAGGTTATTTATATCGGGACCTTGCAATTTTCTAACTCTTGGCACCCTACCAGATCTGGTAGGTCTAATTTGATAAATCTCGGCGTCGCTGTCCGACTCCGGGCCGGACGTCGAGTATGCATTTTTACAATCCTCCTTATCAACTTCGTCGATTTTTTTGACGTTCGACTTGAAACGCTTCCTCGTTGGCCTCTGTAAAAACTGATTATTATTCGCCTCGATATCCTTCTGTTGTATATCTGACATTTCTGGCTCCGTTATCTCGTCGTCCGTTACCGTAGCTTCTCCTACGCTTCTCGCTGCAAAGCCTGTACAAATACATGCGTATATTATATGTATATATATATATATATATATATATATATATATATATATATATATATATATATATATATATATATATCTACACACGTTCTTATAACGATAAATATTTTTTATATCAAAATTGTAGAAAAGATTTATAACAAGTCCGAGAGAAATTATACGTACGAGAGCCAACTCTTCTTTTTAATTTCTTTTTTTCTTTGTTCTTCGTATCCGTTTCTTGTTCCATGAAAAATTGTTGACGAGTAGACGCTTCAAATTTCGCTGGAACGATGTGATAATATCGGTTAAAAATCGATAGAAAAAGCGAATGAGATCATTTTTTTCTTTTTTTTACACACATATATATATATATATATGTATATAAATTACCTAATTCCTCTTCCATCTCGGGACTAAATTCCTGATGAAATTCCAATGCCTTCTCGATCAATCTCCTGTTCATTCTTTCCTCCTTTTTATATTTCAATTTAATCTCTTGTCGCGTTCTATTCGGAAATAATGTTTGCATCAATAAAAAATCTGTCCCAACTATATTCAATGCCTTGTAGAACTTCAATGTTTCCCATTTTGGCCATTCTTTCCCTTTCGGACGTCTTTTGTAAAAACCTGATCCATAGTTGTCGTCATCGATTATCGCTTTTTTCGCCAACACCTCGCGACTCTTCTTCGCGTGCGATTGCTCTATCACCAAACTTTGTTCGTCTATTATCAGCTGTCCATCGGGACCAACTTTTACCTGAGGTACCGGCATAGACGACGGATCATCTTCCCTTTCTTCCTCCTCCAATTCATCGATTCTGATAATTATTGGATGAAAGATTATATATATATATATATATATATATATATATATACACATATACACATATATATTATAAAATTTTATATTTAATAAATGTAATTCGTTATACTTACTGAGAAATAGAGTCTCTATCTATGTGACTTATACCGGGTTCCTTAGATTTTTTCATTGGATTCGTAACAGGATTATAATATATCAAATCGTACATTGTTAACTTCGCCCTATCCGGCGTTTTGTTTTCATGTTTCAAAAGAAATTCTCTTCTGGCTTCGGCCAACTTCCTTGCAGACTCCGATATCAATATACGCCTCTTCTGACTGGTTTTTAATTTAGTAGCGGGATTGCTCCGTGCGTTATTAGAACTAACTTCTTTACTGCTTTGAACGGAACATACCGAATCATTGCGCGTTCTATTCGTTACATTATTGGTTATCCTTTTACTATCGTCCTCCGATTCGCTGGCGCTAGCCCCGCTACCTTGAATACTGTTGCTTCTTATTCTAGTGCTATTATTTAATCTCGGTACGGGTCTCATGAAACAAGATCGATTTTGTGCGGTCTTAGTCGGAGATCCTAATACTAAATTGAAATTATAGGTTATACATTTTTCTTTTTTTAATGATTATCCATTTAATCCAAATATTTACCATTTATATTTGTATTAGAAGCTTCATGGTGTTGAGTTATTTGCGGACCGTTTAGTTCCGTGGAATCTGATTGAATATTTTGCCTCTCTTCAACGCTTTCTTGTATCTCATGAGATTCATTTTCTATCACTTTCTCCTTACTATTTGTTTCGTTCGATGCGTCGTTCTGTTGACAAACACTTGCAGGTGCATCCTTTTCCTCGACAATATCACTTTTCTCTTTATTATCATTATTGCCATTATTATCGTTATTATCCTTATTATCATTATCCTTATTATCATTATCTTTATTATCGTTATTTTTATTATCATTGCTATTATCCGTTTCGTCTGTAACTACACTTTGTGTCGTCTTTCGACGCACTGGTACTGTGGCTAATGCTTTTATTCTTGCGCGTCTCATCTTGTTTAAAAGTAACTGGTTAGTAGTTTAAAACACCTATATGTAATATAAGATTATAAATTAATTCATGCTTCTTTTTATGCGTTTAATATGTATATAATAAAATAAAGAATATTGACATACCTGTAATTGGTAATATAGTTCCTAGTTTATAATAAAAAATTAAGAATATATACATCGCTATCTCGTTTGTGATTTATCATTTTCATTATCATATAGTATATATAATTTATATTTACACTTGAAACCTCCTGAAAAATAATAAATATATTTATATATATATATATATATATATATATATATATATATATATACACGCACACACACATATATAAATATTTTAAGGATACTTTAATTATAAATTAATACAATTAATAATTAATTTCATTATCTAATGTTACATTTAAAGGTAAAAATTGGTAATATTACTCAATATTTGCAAATAGAATAATTCAATTTTAATAATAATTGTTAATAATTATAATTATCAGTTACATTCGTTCAAATATAAATAATCCAGGCCATATAAAGTGACAGCTGGAAGAGTTATAATTATAATTATTGTCTTGCATCTTAAATGCTTTTTACAAGAATATTAAAAAAAACGGAATAATCGGAAATAATACAAAGAGCATATATAAATATAAATAAATATATATATATATACAGATAATAAATATTAAATAATAAAATTAAATAAGATTAAAAATATCATGCTATTAGACGGTATATCTATACAAATATTTTTATATTCCAACATCTTATCCTTCCTTCCTACCGCAACATACAATGACATCTGAAAAATATCGTTTACTTCATATTACCAACTTTAAGATGTATCATAATCGATTTGATTCGTTCATTAAAATTTAAAATCCTCCTGCAATACGATGAAATTCTATTGGTGGCTACCTAAACGTTCGGTCCTGGATCCGATTCGATGGACCCATCCGTGGTCAAAGTAAAGTTCGAAGGAAAATCTTTAGAGCTCGTATTATATTGGAACGTTACAATGTTACGGTACTGCCAAGAAACGTACGTAAGAACGATGCTTATAAAACGTGCGACACTTAGCGACAAATCGAGGAACTTAATACGTTCTGTAATGAAAAACAACGCCGATGATTGGTTGAATGAAAAGTCACGTGATCGATGTCCTAATGTATCTGCAAGTTTCAATTCGATAAATAGCTCCCAGATAGCGCAGCGATACGTCGATACGATATATCTCTCACTTGCGTTCGCGAAGAGTCGATCGATATTAATCAAGTTATAAGCAGTACGTGCACGAACGTTGATCGAGGATGTTTGTAATTTTTCGATTCCATATAAACTAACCTCTCATAATGCTCGTAAGATCTTGTAGAATGAAAAATAAATTTGTTGATCTAACGAAACCTTTTAAAATTCCATTGAGAATATTTAAGGTTTCGAAGAAACGAATACATACCGTTCCCAAAGAAGGACCATGGAGTGTATTATTTTTTGGAGTTGACGATTTTTCATTAGAGAGTTTAAAAGGTTTACATGAAGAATAGTTAGTCCTTGATTTAATTATATATTATCCACGATTATTAATATATTATATTATGTATGGTAAATTATTATATAGAAACGTGACATTAAATAAAATTCTTTTCAAACGTTTAAACAATTATTCCGATTGCATCGTGTTGATTCATTCAAAAGTTTCGCTTTATTATTATTAATTTCATTCACGTACGTATGTTTTGTATCGTGTAGCAAGTTAAAAACGTTATGTCGACTGGAAGTCGTCACTACGTTACAAAACAAGAAACACGAAGTTAGAGATTATGCAATGGAAAATGGAATTGTGACGAGAACGTGGCCTGTAACATTCGACATAGAAGGCTTTCATATAGGAATTGTCGTTTCTTTTGGTCATTTGATACCAAAGAATATAATAAATTCATTTCCATTGTAAGTCAGCTATGTATCACTTTCGACTAATGTTATAACAAAGTAAGTTCTTTATTATGAAGAATTTTAATTAAGTTACATTTTGATTATTTATCTCTAGGGGTATGTTGAACGTTCATGGCAGTTTATTACCAAAGTGGAGAGGGGCATCGCCAATTACATACTCGTTAAAAAATGGAGATACGCATACAGGTGTTACAATAATGAATATATTGCCAAAAAAGTAAATTTCATCATATTACAAACGAGTTGTTTCAAGAAAAAAAGTAAACAAAAAAAAACGGAAAACAACTGGCTGTTAACAAAATGTTTTCTTATTAACTAATTTATTACATTTATAATATTGTTATTTATTTGTATGAGCCATTATTTTATTTTCAAAGGAGAGTTAAAATTTAAAACTAAAATTAATAATTGAAGAAAAAAAGTTGTAGTATTCAAATTATTAGTATAATTGTTAACACGGTCGTAACTATGCAGTCGTTAAAGATTTGGACATATAATAAAATATAAACAATGTATAATAAATACGAAGGTGTTTTCGTATTAAGTATTCTATCTTTTTAGATTTGATATCGGAGAGATAATAGCACAAGAACAAATAAGTATTAACCCAGACGAAACTTTACCGGAATTACGTGCTAAACTAGCAAAAATAGGCGCAAATCTTTTAATCGAGACAATAAAAAAATTACCATCGATATTATCAAATGGAAGACCTCAAAACGAAAAGGAGGTGACATACGGTAAACGTATTATTTACAATCTAAATATATTATGCATGAATATTAATTGGAAAAAAAAAAAAAAAAAAAAAAAAAATAGTCATTACTCTTTTTTAGCTCCCAAATTTACATCAAAGTTATCCTTGATAAAATGGGATGAAATGTCAGCTATAGATATATACAATCTACAACGTGCCCTCGTGGGATTATATCCGTTAACTACAAAATTTCGAAATACGACGATTAAATTGTTAGATATTAAAAAAATAGAAAAACCAAATCATTTGTCACATATAGAGCCAAATATACCAGGTAAAGTAAAAGAAAAATAAAAATGGAATCGCATAATAATTATTACTTTGTTATTGTTACGATGGTGTTAGAAAGAAACTTTTCGGCAATTTTCAGGTGTTGCGACATTTGACAAAGTAAATAAAGTTCTAATTGTAAAATGTAAAGACGATGACTGGATATCTGTAGCGAAAATATGTATTCCAGAACGTCGCCCTATGAGCGCGAATGATTTTAACAACGGTTTCATTCTTGGCCAGAAACAAAGAATAATAGTTTTTCAATAAAAAAAAAAAAAAAAAAAAAAAAAAAAAAAAAAAAAATCAATTAAAAAAATATTAGTTTAATGAAGAAATGAACGTGCACATTTCTACGTGAACACAAAGGGGAATTTTATTCATGCATGTTTATTTTAACACATTCTTTTTTTCTCTTGGCACTTTCAAACGGCTGAGAAAATTAGGACAAAAGTCAAAAACGATACACGTTTTATAATATGTAATTGTTGTCGAGAAGCAAATAATGAAGAAGGGTTTATAAAGAAATGGACTAGTGCGAATCTCGTCAAACTGAATTAAACTTTTAACTAGAAGAAAAAAAGAAAAGAAAGAAAGAACGAAAACGATAAAAGATACAATTATCGTTTTTGTCTCTTATTTCGCGTGTATATAATATACTTTTGAAATTGCACGTGACTGCAATTCTCGTAATTGCTCGTATAAGTTAATTTTTTTTTTTCTTTTTTGAAAATATTATATATTAAATGTTAAACAATTAATATAACTGTTATTGGTGTACACAGGGAACTGAAGGCATAGAAAAAAAGAAAGAGAGAGAAAGTAAGAAAGAAAGAAAAAGAAACATAGAAACAATCGAAATTTCGTTCTTGTAAGAAACGCATATTCTCATATATATCCAAGAATAATTTGTTTAGTAATACTTTCCTTCAGCCTCCGATTAATTCTGTGCGCCCTCATGTCAGTAAAATGTTTCCCATAAAAGGATAAATATATGACATGTTAGTAGAGTTATTGATAAATAACTGACCATAAATCTGACCATACGGTCATATTTTATAGAATATATAAGCAATTAACTAACGTTTCGTATTTAAATCGCATCATTTCTATAATAGCAATAATAAGTAATGATTATTATTAAATCGCTACTCCGTGTCGATTATGTTCCTTTCTTATACAGTTTGTAAAGAAAGGTTAATCCCGTTCTTGGTAGCTCTGCGATCATCATCACTACGTGTTCGATGATATGATAAATAGGCATTTTTTTCCCCCATGAAAAAAAATCTATTTACCAATGATATTTGAAACTTTGGAAAAATGCCAAACCGATGTATTTACAATGAACCCTCGGAATTGAGAACCGCCGTTCATCGTCGTTTATCATTATTATGAAATTCGCAAAATAGATAAATTTTCTTTTTTCATCATTATTGCTCAGTTTTCATTTAAATATTTATAAAAGAACCTATTAAAATGGCAACATCTTTCGCTGCTATTTAAAAGCAGCTAAAACATCTATTTTTTTGGCGGATTCTGTAATCTTACTCGTTCCTTTTCTTCCTCCGTGACAAATACTCTAGTTATAGCGATATCACCTGTACTAAGTGTTTGGCAGGCGGCATTAACCAATAGCTCGTTTCCTTTCGTTCTTGAGCTATCGACCTTATTATCGTTTAAACATTTACACGTGCATTGTCCTGGAGATACGTCCGTAGTATTTGACGACAATTGTTCGTTCGATGACGTCGTCACGGCAGAAAGTATTGCTTCTAACTTTTCGATTTTTTCCAACCTATCCATTCGAGCATCCGATAGGATTTCATCGACCATTTGCATCGATTCCGTTAAACTCGGAGTCTCGAAATTTTTCGGTGACCATAGTCCACCTGAAACAACATCGGTAATTCATTTTACGTCATCCAATAAACGCCAAAAACATAAATGTAATTCGTCCTCTTACTCTTCTACTTTTCTACGAAATGATCCTCTCTCATTCGTAACTTTGGTTAGTATTAAAATATTATAAATAATATACCAGAATGCGAATTCTCCCAGGTATAACTGTCTATGCTATGATATTCCGTATCCTCCATTTTATCTTCGTCGTCCTCGTCGCTGCTATCGCCCTTATCCTGACCCATATTCTCTAATTTTTCCAACTTCTTGGCCACCTTATAATTGCCCTTCAATTTCTCCTTTTCTTCCTCCGTAAGGTCCAAATAACGAAGAAGGCGAATCTCACGATTGCTCAGGACAATGTTTTTACACGTTGTCTCCTCCATTCTTTTCTTCAAATCTGCAACTTCCGTTTCAACTTTTCTCTGCTTTTTACGTGCCTTCACCTCTGCCGGCTTTATATGCATAAGAATTTGTTCCTCGCATAATTCTGTAAACAGGCTTTGAAACTCCGGCTTGATCAACCTGTCACAATTAACATCAAGAAATTTAACCTTTCCGCTGGTTTTACGTAGTCCCGATAAATGCATAATTTACCTTGACATAGAAAGATATACCCGTGGTACAAGACTGAGAACATCGCTACTAGCATAAATCAACATATCTCTAGTCATAGGCCGACGAGACCAGTATCTTTGGTCCTTACGATAAATATTTTTTAACTGTTCCTTCAAAGGATTACTTGGTGCCCCGTAGTGATCGCATAAAATATTTAAATTGACATTTTTCACTTTGTAGACAGGTTTACCTGTTTCTTGGAATTGAATTACAGCATGGGCAATCTGTAAATGAAAATATAAAATTCTTACGATGAGAAAATTTATTGATATATATATATAAAAAATACATACCTGCGTGTCAAAGACATTATTAAGCGTTATGTTAAATTGATTATATAAATTAACGCTATCATTCTTACAGTCGTGAATAACCTAAAAAATTAGATAATTTTATTAAAAAAAAAAAAAAAAAAGAAAAAAATAATATTCTCGATATAAATATTGGTCAAGCTCGTTAAAGAAGCTCACCTTGATAACTTTATCGGTTTCTAAAAGTTTTTGAAGTCCACCAGCCTGTACAAGGGTGGGACATGTAAATAAATCAAAGACGTAAGCTTGTCCGCTCATAGTCCCAATTTGTACTAGAGTTAATAGTCCTTTAACACCCAAATTTATTCCTTCGCAATCAAACGAAATAACATTATTATTAGCTCGCGGTTTGCGAGGATTTATTATATCCTCTATAATCTGTAAACTTTCTTTTGGGTTTACAATTACCCTTGTCTGTTGTAATACTTTTAATTTCCATGCATCACCTTTTTGAATACTCTGTAAACTGCGATCTTTATCGGTATTATCTGCTAATGTCTTCATTACAAGCGTATTTATTCTCTGCTTAAGCGTTTGTTGCTGTAAACTTACTAAAGGACAGTTATTGTTAGCTTCGACAGGTGTAGGACTCGCAGTTTGAGATGAATTATTTTCGATCAGAGAGCTGTTACGCACAACACTTTCTGAGTTTACTGCCTGAGAGGATGTCTGTGTATTATTTGATAAACTTGACGGTTGTTGTATTGCATTTATTCGATTTACGCCATTACCACGATTGCGAGTCAATTGCATAGGTTTCGTTTTGGTGTCTGTTACTAGCGAAGAAGACTTTCCACGTTCTATCAACGTCACGAGATTACTTTGAACATGAAAGGTGTCAGGGAACATTTTTATAAATGTAGATAAATCTCTAACGGTTTTAAATATCGATGTCCAATTTTGTCCGTGACAAAATTTCTCATTGACCATATTAAATAGTATGTCTATAAAAATTGGACCCTTCTCTTCAATGCATTGAGCAAGAAATTGTAATAACTTTACAGTAACTTCAGGATCAATAGGCGTATCGGGTTCCAATTCTACGAATAATTTTACTTTCATTCCTTCGTATTGTTTTAACATTACATTATCGTCCGTAACAACGAAGACATTTGGATACTTCAAGAGAAAATCTCTAAATTCTTTATAACGTTGACCAGAAATGTGTCTTATTTCTGGAGAAGCCTGCGATCTATGACCCAGTAGGCTAGTTATCGGTACCTCGGTTCCTACTCCGTACTGCATCAATTTATTAGAAAAATATTCTACCGCTTCTCGAGCATAATCACGCGTTCCGCTCAATTTAGATCCGCTGTCTTCTTCGTGTACAGATTGAAAAGTATTAATGGAAACATAATCACCGTTTATTATAAAAAGTGATGGATGTTGAGATAAAAATTTTTTAAGGCCACTTTGTGATCCCCCAGCTATTTGACGCATTTCTTTAGTGAATCCTTTAGCTCCAAATTGACAACTTAAATCATGTAATGTCCGTGGTCCACCTTTGTCCATTAAACGTTCGAAGAAGAATAAGAGAGTCATATTTCTAACCATCTCGTATTCAGAACTATCCATGTCGTAAGTTTTTATTATTGTAAGAGTCTCCTTTGATCATTCGTAGTTGATGGCACTATCACGAAATATCCTAACAATATTAAAATATTATTTGACATTATATAAAGAAGAAACATTTTAAATGATAAAAGATACTTATTTACCATAATATTCAAATGACAATAGTAATAATAAAAATGCATAATCAAGCATAGAAAATAATATTTCTTATATCCTTATAAGAGATATGCATGACGATTGATATGAACGAGCTGATACATCGCTATTACCAATAACGCGAACAGGATCCTGCTTATAAATACAAGGTGGTATATTATAGTTAAAACATTAATTAATTAAATTACAGTTGGAGAGTAAATTTTATTTACTCGCGTATAGTAATATCATACAATTAATAATCGAATATACTTTTAAAAAAATCGATCGATCAACTGTGCCCTTGAAATTACCCTCTCTATATTATTTAATATCCGATTAACCCATTATTTAATTATGCAAATCAATATGTCTACATTGTTAACAATATTGTCGATTCTACATTGGTAAAATTAGATTTATCCAGAATATTATATTATATTTTTTTGTACGAAACATAATACCATAATACCATTTTATTGTAATGCAGGAGTTCCTATTAAACATTGTTGTCTCGTATATATGTAAATTATACAGTATTTACCATTGATGGCTGAAGCATTAGTCCTCATTCTCTTCATTAAATATTCGACATATTTGAATAAATGAAATCTAAATATTTTCTAGGTCAACACATTTTAATTAGATTTCCAATGGTAATGGTCAACATAAATTATATTAAATACTAATTGTTTCCAAAAAAAAAGAACTATTTTAATATTAAATAATAATAAATATTACAATAATAAGCACTTCGGAAACAATTATTACATATCACCAAGTATTCCGAGAACAGTGGGGACCAAATTTCTAGACTGCAAGTTAGCACTGACAAACTTGAAGATCGCAGGTATTTTCTCGAGAGGTTATCGCCACCTGTCGTTGCGTAACCATAACTGTTCATTGGCGCCTGTTCTTCGAAAGATCGTAATCAATAGTAATATAATACATCATGAACATTGATATGTAAACTTCCAATGAAATATCAGGAGCATTGTTGATCGTGAGCCCCTTTTATATTGTTCGCAAGGTCGGATGCCTATAGACTTATTTACATTTAATATTCATTGACATTCTATGATACAAAGTACAGGATAAAAAAAATGCTGACTCGCATCGCGCGCGCGCGCGCGCGCACTCACACACACACACACACACGCACACACGACAAAACGTGACTTATAATATCGTCCACAAAATATTAGAAAAAAAATAGTTCTTTATTTAACATTTCGTAAGTTCTTCTTTTTTTTTTTTTTTTCCTTTAAGTAAAATGTAAAAATAACTTTATAAAAAAATACTTTATATTATATTATTTGTATGAAGAAAAATTGTTATTAACATTATTGTTAATATCTAGCAGCACTTTTGTATCTTTGGTTAAAATCTGACCGGATTATTAAAAGACGCTTTTAATTTTAAACGTCTCTTTTAAGCATCTTTTTTACCTGTATCAAGTAATACAATTTCTATACGCTCGTCGATATTTTTATTCTTTCTTATATCCACGTTGTAGGTATTGGCCTAAGGAAAATTGTTAATTATTAATTAAAGCTTACAAAAGATTTATTTCTTTATAAATAAATTTTGATGTACTTACCAATTGTAACAATGCCAAGAAATATCTAGCTACGTCGTAGCTATCCTCACCGTCAACGATATTATCAAAAGATACATTTTGACTTTTGTCGTTTAACTTTTTTATTATTTGAGATGCATAGTTTTGTATACTAAATATAGGCTTTTGTTCGATTTCTGTGAGTTTCGATTGTATCGATTGGTGCCATTTATTAATTTTACGGTCGAGTTCAGTTTGAACATCCGAATCTTCTAATAGCTCTTTCATTTTATTCTCAATCAATCTTTCGTAATTTGGCAAAGAACTTTGTAAATCGAATTGCGAGGAGGCACTGTTCGACCTTGAAATTATTGAATCAGTTGGAGAAACTGCAGGTGTCTCGCAGTCACGAATACTAGACCAATTTTCTAATATACCAGAATCGTCAAGGAATGCATCGTCTGTACACGAATTATCTGTGGTTGAATTTTTGTTCATTATTAAATCATCCATTGTTGTGTCTGTTGTTTCACGATTAAAGGAAGTTAATTTTTCTGTATTTTTAAAACAATCCTCGAAAACCTTCTGTATCTCATCGATCTCTTCTACAAAAAAAAAAAAAATAAAAAAATAAAATAACATCGATTAATTTAATGACCATCATCATATCAAAGGGTAACGATACAAATTTCTTGCCTGATTTAAATTGCGACAGTCTCTTGGATTTATCCACAGAATTTTTTTCTTGCAACATTATAGATTCTTTCAAAAGAAAATTTACTATGCATTCGTCCTTGTACATTTGTGAAATCATTTTTCTTTTTCTCTGTAAATGTAAAGAATAGAAGGTGGTCTTAAACATGTATGAGGTAACAATGTTTAAATCTGATTGATATTAGATCAACTCACAGATTCAGTCTTAGAAATTATTGAAGATGTTGTATTTAGTAGGTCGATACGTTTCTTCTTTATTGATATGTTATGTGTAAGAGGTATTGGTTCCCATATTTTTGAATCTACAGTTTTCTTTATATTAGCTGGACATTTAATTTCTTTTAATCTAAAATTATATTAAATTGTTGACCCATTAATAATAGTATCAATATTGCCTATATAAACAAAAATATTTAATACCTTTTATTAGAATGATGATCTTTATTATTTGGAATATTACACAGATTGTCTGTGTCATTCGTATTTGTATAATGATTATTAAGTAATGGTTTTTCAATTTTAGAATTTTTTGGAAAATTTTTTTTTTTGGCAATAATTGCTGTCTGTTCTTTTTCATTAATTATATTATCTGTTACATTAAAATCGTCTGTATCGATCGAACAATCTGCATCATGCAGTACTGGTGATAAGCAACAATTTGTTAAAGTTTCTGTGTTATTGTTGGTCACTATATTGCATGCACTAATTGGATTGTTAAAATTATAACTATCAAATGTCGACATAGCGGAGCAATACCCCGACGTAGCAGACATATCAATGTCCATTACTCCAAAGTCTAAGAAAATATTAATAAATTATTGTATTAACCTCATTTATATAGGATATATATATATATATATATATATATATATATATATATATATATATATATATATGTATATATATATTTACCATCTGGGGTAGGCTCATCTATCAGTAGACCATTCATATTCAAATACTGATTACATCTATACACAATATATGGATTATTATTAATGGTATTATTAATATACTATGACTACTTAACATACCTGAAATTATATTTTTTTCCGATAACATCACCATGAATATCGATTATTTCTGTCATATTCTGTACAAGATCTTCTGCAATATTTTCTAATTGAGCAAAGCGTCTTGTTAACAATTTCACAGGTTTTTCTACATTAAATTTAATTTTTGTGTTAATATTCTTTCCGACTTCGTCCGCCAAATTACACAGTTTAAAATCGTCAAAATCAATGGAGTTGCTTGAACTTTTTTTATGTTTTGATTTTCCGTTTACATTTTTGCCTCTGTTAAAATTATAAACAAAAGTTTCGCTATTTACTCTTATTATTTTACAAAGGCTTAAACAGATATATATTTATATACGTACTCATAATTGATAAACATTTCATTTAAACACGCGGTCTCATCAAGAAGACGCTCAACTCTGTGTACGTATATATTAACAGAATTTTGAAGAATTAACGCAGCTTCTCCAAAGTTAACATTGTAATGCCCTTCAAGTACAGAATAATATTCTTCCAGGATCTGGAATAGGATTATAATATTGATATAAATTTATATCAATCTATTTACAAATAACTCTAAATGCATACATACTTCTGAAAGCGGAAAGTTCCAATTCACAAGATCTTTAGCCGGTTTCATAAGCTGGCAACTAATATCTTGTAGATTAACCATTTTTGTTAAATTTATAATTTTATAATTATCATTTATTATTATCCTTTTATTCCCTTTTGGGTGTATCTCTGTTTTTTTCTTTTTTTTTTTTTTTACCTAACACTTAATTATTAAATAATACCTATAAAAAACAAGGTTAAGAAAATATTGATATAATATTAGAATATACAATTTATTGATTATTACTCGATTATTTGTTACACAACGAATTTTGGTAATAATTGTTGTTAATTAACACCCTCGAATATATTTTCTTTTCAATATTAAATTGTAGTAACACATTTCAACTTCTCAAATTATGCCGCGTTCAATGTTCAGCTTAAAAACTTGTATCCCCGCTTAATTCTAGAATTTCTTTCTTAATTTTTTGAAAGAAATTTCTCAATCTTTATCTCATTCGCTTTATCGCGTTTAAATGAAATGATATAAATGATTCGAATTAATTACCCCATTTAACGGCAGATTTCAAATATTTATAAAAACAAATTTAATCGTTTAATATGAAGAACAAATCAGTTTTATATTTTCCATGAAACAGTTTCCTATTGGTGCGCAGATTATTGCTGCTTCTTTATTAAACGTTTCAATTTATTCGAATTATTTTGAAATTTTTTTTGTATACGCAACTGTATTATTTTTATTTGAAATTTTAATAATAATAATAATAATAATAATAATAATAATAATAATAATAATAATAATAATAATAATAATAATAATAATAATTATTATTATTATTATTATTATTATAATTATAGTAATAATAATTATAATAATAATAATAATTATTATAATAATAATAATAATAATAATAATAATAATAATAATTATAATAATAATAATAATAATATAAAGATGATGAAAAGAAACGAATGGATTATTAAACATTTTTTATTTTATCCTCCAACCGATAGTACGTATTTATCCAAAGTTTGTATGGTTTATGGACTTGGATGCAACGTAACACGTGTTGGGTCGAGAACGTTTATTTAAAGAGGGAGAGGACGTAGTGGTTTTGCCAGAAATACGAGTTTTTTTTCCACATTAATTCGTAAGGTTAATTTAATATTATTATTATAATTATCAGTGCTTCGTACAGATGTGAATACACATGAATAGTGATTAGTATCGAGGAATAATTCTCTATCGTACAAGTTTTGAAAATAGTGATATTAGAAATATACGTATCGCTTGCCACACGTTCCATTGGCATAAGAATGAGCTGGCATAAATTGCTCGTCGCTTGAAAAAATTTCTTTTTTCAAACGTAGGCCATTTAATGTAGTAATATTATATTATTTTGAGCGTAAAATCATTTTAAAGATTAACGATCTATATATTTGTTCGTATTTACTTTACCAGTTTTTCCTAACCTTCGAAACGAAAAATCATAGTCCAACTGATATGCATAACATATTGTTATGTAGTTCAGTTGGAATGTGCAATTAATCGTAGCGCATACGTACACCCATATTGTTAATATTGTAATGTCAATTATAGATATACTTGCGGCGTCTTATTTAACAATAACAAATGTTAGTTATTGTTTATCCAATAGATAATTTTCACGTCGGAGTTAAGAAATTAACTTTGCTTGGGATATATGTAAATTTTCGATGCGTATTTTTTAAGAACATTTCTATCGACAGTATTTGTCCCTTTTGATAAAAAAAAAATGTTCGAAAAACGTCGACGTATATACCAAGAAAGGAGAAATATTGAAATATATGATAATAATTTAAGTTATTCTTGCTTTTTTGTTTCTAGGTCAGTGTTAGAAAGAAGAATTTAAATGCAAGAGAAAGGAAAACAGTAAAATTATTCTGTTTATAATTCAAAAAGGAAACATAGATCTTGAAACATTTAAACGTTGTAGCGTTGTAAAAGGGCTCTATGTACTCCATATCTGCTTCCTCGAATGGTACTTTAGTTTACAAAGATATTGTGTCAGTTTATCAGAAGAGGAACAAGTCAGCAATTAATAAGTTTATCAACCAATACTGTTACCATGCGCAACGAAATTACAGCAGCAGTACTATTCTTAGTACAGCTGATAGAAAAAAACGAAAAATTTAGTCCCGATCAATTGGAATGTTTCAAACGACATTTAGTTGAATTGTTGACGGAACGTTTTAAAAATCATTGGTTTCCTGATAAGCCTTTCAAAGGTCAAGGTTATCGTTGTATACGTGTGAATGGGCATAATAGAAGGGACGCGACTTTGGAGAGTGCTGCAAATGCTGCTGGAGTGAAGTACGAAGATTTGTCTCTACCAGTAGAGCTTACGCTTTGGGTTGACCCTAATGAAGTTTGCTGTCGTTTTGGAGAAAGTAAGGGATCATATTGCACATTGGCATCGTTCGATGATAAAGAAAATACTGTACCAATTTTTCAAAGAGATAATCAAGCAGAGAAAGAAAATAAACAATCCGAGAGGCAGACAAAAATCCTGGTACGTATCGGAATTATATATCTAGATATTCACGCGCTTTGCCATATAGAGAAGAATAACGATTGCAACGTAATATATATTTCGCAGAAAACCCCGCTGGTTCCTACTATGGAAGAACAACAAGAAGTTAAACCTTTGAGCTCTGCGAATCAAAATCAACATCATAACAGTACTGGTACAGGTAGGAGGCGCAATTTGAACAGTCCCAGACTTCATGTTAACAGAAATCGTACTTGGTTTGGTCACTCCTTTGGCATGGGCTATGGACCTCATCCGATCACTCAACCATGGTATAATATCGTGCCGCCTCATTTTTTGAGCGGCCCATCTCCGCCTCCCTTCATGGGCCATCGGGGAAACAAATGGATTCCTCCTTCTTATCCTGCTGGCCCAACCCGTTTTCATCACTGGTCTCCAAAAGCTACTCTTAAAGTATAAACAAATTTGATGCAGATATAAATAAGAAATCTGTTCCTTCATTATTATTATTATTACTATTATTATTATTATTATTATTATTATTATTATTATTATTATTATTATTATTATTATTACTAATATTATTATTATTATTATTATTATTAATATTAATATTATTATTATTCCTTTTTCTTTTTTTTGAACTATGGACAATGGTAATTTCTTTTTTGTATTTTTCATTCTATTTTATCTTTGTAATTGTGTAGTATTTTAACTGCCATTTCTTATGTATTAAAGCATATATCTATGGGGCTAACCTAATTATATTTTTATTAATCATTAGGAACAGATTTCTTTATTTATCGGTGATGAAAATGATTAATTCTGTAATTACAAATGACCTTGTTCAAATCGCGACTAAGGCTTACGATTTTTTATGACAAGAGATGTTGTATTATTACATGTTTATATACATATAATTAATCCAAATAATAGATATTTAACTCCGGATGCAAGGTTGCTTGTAAAAAAACACTAGTCTATTGGGAATATAAATAGAATGTATTAGTTTGTATCCATATGAAAAGAGGCAATGAACTTTGAAAGCCGTTTGCGACAATTTCTTATCAGATATTGGTTTTTAAAAAGGAGCTTTTTATGTGAAACATAGAGTATAAGTAATCTCTCTATATACGAAGCAGTATTGATTTGTGTGTATATGTATTCGAAAGGAATGGCAAAGTCATAGATAAATTATTCGTGCAATTTATTACACAGCGCGGTTCAGTTCCTTTTACAGCCTGTCTCTTTTCTTTATGCTGATCATGAACATTGCGTAATATAAATTTGAATTATCAAACGGTAGAGAAAGGAATCTTCTTTCTCTTCATTCTCTTTATTTTCTAAAACTACATTGGATTAACGATAACAGCGATTTAAATAGTATCTTCCTAACATCGTACAAGCATGTGTATTCGAAATATTGTTTTAAAATGTACAATATGTACACATATTTGAACGTATGTGTGCGTATGCACATTTTTGTTTTTAAAGTGAAGATAGTAATTTGATTTTATTAAGTAAAAAGTACAATGATATATTACGATCCTTTTCTTTTCTTTTTTTTTTTCTTTTTTTCTTTTTTCTCTGTCAACATTATTTAATTGGAAATATTGTATCGTTCAGAAATGACATTATATACAGGCACCTTCATTAGAATTTCTGTTTTTATGTTAAAAAGTACTGCACGAATATTATGCCTGTCGTATATGATTAATAAGAAATCAATATCTCTTATTTTATATATGGCCCTTTGGTAAAAAAGAAGAATTAAGTCTCTTTTTCATTAATCTGTAATTTATAAATGTGCATTAATTGTATTAATATATTAATATTTTACTAAAAGTTATAATATTAATGCAATGCCAGATTAATACCAATGTAATGTACATTTAATCGTGTATATTGTAGACAATTTATCACGAGTTAGTATCTTATAGTTATATAAGCTATATATTTGCTTTATCTGCCAATGCAAACAGTGGTATAATATATCTAGTATCGATAAATATTTTAGTATCACAAATGTTTAAGAAGTGCAATATTTTTTTAGTTGGCAATTGGATACAATTGTTGATAATAGCTGTTGGAAACTATTCACGATTTAAATCATATGTTGTATTTGTCTGTCTACTTTTACTATTCAGATTTCAGTATGATTTTCCTTGATCACAAATTTATAGGAATAATTAATATTTTTTCTCTCTTCTTTATTTTATTATTATTATTATTATTATTATTATTATTATTATTATTATTATTATTATTATTTCTTTTTTCTTTTCTCTTTTTTTTTTTTTTTTTTTTTTTTTAATTTTTCTTTCCTCCACTAACTTAGGCACAAACCAGATTATTATCGTTGCAGTATAAAATCAAATTTGTCATTTAACTATAAATAAGTGGATTGCTCTTTTGAAATTTTATATCGACAAATATAATAGTTTTGCTATTTCCATGTTATTTATAATTAAATGCATGCGTAATTGCTCTAGCATAGGTAATGTTTGTGTTCACTTTGTTAAATCTTATATTCAGATGAGTTATTTTAATGTTAAAGTGCAAAGGGTGTTAAAGGTCTATATAAAAATGGAAATATGAAATGTTTATGTAGTATTAAGCAATGTTGCATTCGGACGTGTTCTTTGTGTGAGTGTATGTGTAGTTGGCGCGCGCGTTGCGCATCGTGCGCGCATTACATACCGATGATGTATGTATGCATGTGTATATATATATAAAAAAAAAAAAAAAAAAAAAAAAAAAAAAATGTGCGTAACGAACGATATAACGATATAATTCGAACTTTTCTATCAAAATTGAAATAATCATTTTTGCCCGAAATTAAACAAACGCGCTTTACACGTTCTATATATAATATTTATATGTATATTTTAAAACGACTGATATATTCGATCGGATTTTCATGGAAAACAAAAAAGACAAAAAAAAAAAAAGAAAAAAACCAGAAAGAAAAAAGGAAAAGAAAAAAAAACGTTTCATTTCACAGAGAGAGATCTCTATTTGTTGAAAAATCACTCTGCAGATCGTCGTAATTGAAAATTAATCGTTTATTCAATAATGGCATTTTCGCTACTTTTATTTTGTTTCTTTTTTATTCTTTTTTTTTCTCCATTTTAATCTAAAGAAAAAGAAATTTCGATCGAAGTAAAAAGAGAGAGGAAAAAGAAAACAAAGAAGAAGAAGAAAAACAAAAAAGAGACAAACAAATGAAATGCATTTCTTTTAGCGCATCAGCATTTATATATATATGTGTATATATATATATATATATATATATTCGAATGAAGAGATATATTCGAGTACATAATCGGGCAAAATACGATTCTGATTGCACGAACGAATGTTACAAAGATAAAGCTTTAAAATTATTCCGTTTCTAATCTTATATAATGCGTATACTCGAGCTTAATTTCATTGGAAATGTGTACGTTCGTGATTTATAAAACGGGGAGAGGACGAAGAAAAAGAAAAGAAAAGAAAAGAAAAGAAAAGAAAAGAAAAAAGAAAATTATACGAAATGAAAAGGGAAAAGCGAACGAAGGAAAATCAAACGAGTGATGTAGTTAACGAAAGAAAAAGAGACACTCTGGCGACGAACAATGTCGCGTTCTATAGCTTACGCCATTTTTCTTTTTATTTTCTTGTTTTTTTTTTTTTCCTTTTTTTTTCCTTTACGAATAACCGAACCGTTGAAAATTTGTTAGAGAGAAAAAAAAACATCTCACACACGTGAAGCATTTTGCGTGCGTTTCTTTTCTTTCCTTTTTTTTTTACACTATATATATATATATATATATATATATATATATATACATATACATATATATATATATATACGTAATAATATATATTTGTTTGTTTGTTTGTTTGTTTATAAAATCACGATAAATGATGATAATAACGACGACGACGACGACGAGGATTAACGATAACCGATGATAACGATAACGATAACGATAACGATAACGATAACGACGTTATAATTTAATTTTGTATCCAGTACCAGTTCTTGCATTTTGTTTATGATTTTATGAGGAAGATAAAAAAACACAGAAAAGAAAGCGATGAAAAATGAAAAGAGAAAAGCAGAACACAGAAATAAAAAAATAAACGAACAAGAAGAATACCCACATACACACATACACGGACACAGGCACACGCGCGACACACACACACGCACACACACACACACATATAAAAGAGAAGGATAAAGAAGAACGGGCGTACACGTAGGATACACGTATATACACACACAGAGAGGATGCGGGACGGGCGCGCGCGCGCGCTCGCGTGCGTTACGTGCACGGCGCTCACTATTTGTTTCGTGCTAACCAATAAAAATTATTCATGTATCAAGCAAAATATACTTATCGTTAGAATTATTAATTATTATTAATTAGTAGTTGGGGGGTGAGATACCTCGATGGGGCAGGAAGAGAGAGAGAGATAGAGATAGAGATAGAGAGAGAGAGAGAGAGAGAGAGACTGTGAGATGGAACGGTGGACGAGGCAGAGGGGGAAACGAGGGGGGGGGTCAGGTTGGTATAGAATTATAATAAAACACAAAAAAACAATCAAAAATTTCCTTCTATATTAATAAATATATTCATCGATATGGATTAAAAAAAAAAAAAATTTTTTTAAACGTATTAGCCGATGAATATTCCACTTATCGATTTATCTATCTCTGTCGATTTGCGACGAGACATTGAGAAATATATATATATATATATATAGATATATATACGTACATATATTATATACTTACGGTATTATATCGAAATGAAATGTTTCTTAACGATTAATTTTTATTAGACATTTTGGTACATAAGAAAGAAAGAAAGAAAGAAAGAAAAGATTGGACATAAATTAAAAGACAGACACGAAGAAACGGACCAACAAAAAAAGAGAAAAAGAAAAATATCAACGATAAAGAGAAATAATTTGAAATGTTCAAGTTAGAGGAACTCTTTCTATCCTTTTTTCTTTCTCTCTCTCTCTCTCTCTCTCTCTCTCTCTCTATCCGTCTATTTTTATCTCTAATCTCTATCTTTCTCGATAAAGAAAGATCATTTCATTTCTCCGTCTCCGTCTGTCTGCCTCCTCGAGAAAATCTTTTGAAAAAGAAAAAAAGAAAAGAAAAAAAAACCTCCCCAATGGAAATATTACCATGTAATTGCTTGTTTTATAACGAATGTGCACTATATACATGTAATTCAGTTTTCACACGTGTGTACGATCACTTAAATGTAGTGCAATTATAACGGAAAAAAAGAAAAAAAAAAAAAAAGGAAAAAAAAAAAGTAGATTTACGTCATATTTACTTCTCTTATCGCAGAAAGTCTCTCCGATAGATCGCACGGATCTTTTGAAATCTCGATCGATATTTCAATTCGTAAGTATCGACTCTCTTCATTCTCTATATTTGATTAGCGTCGTAGCGTTTTCAAAAGTCCGCGAAATTCAAACTTTCATGTATTTCTTAACACTACTATTACTACTAGTACTATTACTATTACTATTACTATTACTATTACTACTACTACAACTAATCACTCTATAGATTGTATTATTATTATTATTATTATTATTATTATTATTATTATTATTACTATTTCTTCAACAGATAAGAATCTCGTTCTCAATCGATATTTCATTCGTAAGTATCGATTCATTCAATTTGACTAGCGTCCCATTGTTATTAAAGGCGCGAGAGATAAAAACTTTCTACCATGATTTTTTTTATTACTACTACTACTACTACTACTACTAATAATAATAATAATAATAATACTACAACTACTACTGCCACTATTACTCCGTTAATTGTATTAATGTTATTATTACTATTATTACCATTATAATAATAATCATTATTATAAATTCTTTTTTATCAATCATGTAATTCGCGTATTCATCGACGTAGAAACGATGAAAGTCTAATGTAAGATAATCTCCTTTACTTCTTTATTCGTCAAGTTCACGAAGCCAAAAGACGAACCGAACTCGTCAGAAAATCAAAAAAAAAAAAAAACAAAATAAGAAAGAAGAAAAGAAAAGAAAGAGAAGTCGATTGTTTGGAATATTTGTACGCGATTTCATAGAATTTCAAATGAATCATAATTAACCGATATCGAAGAAAGTGGAAGGGAGAGAGAGCGAAGGTGGGACGGGAAGGGTGTCAGGTTGGTATGCGTATATGTGCGTGCGTGCGTGCGTGCGTGCGTGCGTGCGTGCGTGTGTGTGTGTGTGTGCCTGCGTGAGAAGTTCTCTCACACTTTCGTTCGATCATTTCGTATTATTATTCAAAGAAAGTTAACAATGTCCGCGTACAAAAAGGATTGCGTTTATTTCGTATAAAAAATGTAAAAAAAGGATCAGCGTTATATACATAATCATACATCGTTAATATATATATCTACAAGGAGTTATGTACTATCTCCATTCAACCTCGTGCCATGTTTTCGTGATAATTGTTCATCATCGTTTATCCGTCCGTCCTGAAATATCTCGCGACGTCCCAACTTTTTTTTTCTTTTCTCTCTCTCTCTCTCTCTCTCAATCTCCGTCGTTTCTTCGTTTCTTTTCGTTTCGTTTCGTTTTCTTTTTTCTTCTTCCTTTTTTTTCCTTTTATTCATTTTAATAAAAAAAAGAAATATATATATATATATATATATATATATATATATATATATCGACATAGTGATTCGTCATCCTAGAAAATGGCCGTTGCCAGGTGCCGTGTGTATTCCTCACGTGTAACTTTCCTTACGTTTTCTATTTCTAGCTTACAGGGACTTTCGCTTTTGCTTCGTTATCCGCATGAAATCATCATCCTCGATTCGATAGTTCGCTCTTGCTCTCTCTCTCTCTCTCTCTCTTTCTCATATGTACATGCACATATACATACGTTATTACGATTGTATATAATACGTGTAGAGAATAAAAAAAAAAAAAATAAAAAAAACAGAAAAAGAAAAGAAAAAGAACGAAACATTATAGAAGGTACATATGAAAAAAAAAAAAAAAAAAAAAAAGAGAAATATTGACGAATCTCAATGGTCGACACGTTATTAATCGAATCGACTTCGAGATTAGATCCTAATCAAAGACGTTGAAACGTAGATATAAACCGTGTTAGAGAGTTGGATTAATAATAATGATCGATAGGTTTAAAATCCAGAAAAGTCATCGTCGGTACTGCCTGTATTGCTTTCGGCGGCATCGACAAAGGCAGTCGATAAATCCCCTGACATTTTGCTAACCGATTTGGAATTAACGTCGTACATGAATATCTCCTTGTTGTCGTTTTTATTACGATCGTTAGACGGCCTGAAAATAATGAAATTTGTCTATACCATATATATATATATATATATATCTCCCTTTATCATCGATTCGATCGTTCTCGATCGTAAAGGTAAATAATATACAAAATTGATTATTACTTACGTGGTTATCAATAAAACGACGGATTGTCTCTGTGGTTCTGTACGGGTCTCCTGTTCCAACCACTTTTTATAATTATCGACGGTAGGCCTTTTGACGAGTTGTTTGAGGGTATCGCCGGCCACAAATTTAACGGCCTGTATGTCGTCGACGTCCATCTTTCTGTCCTCCCTCGTCTCTATACCCTTGTCCTTTTCAGGATAACGATAATCGACCGGGGCCAATACGACGACGCTCGTTATTTTTCGTCCGTTTAGATCGGGCACGTCCGGTATTGGAAACGAGGCGCCGCTAACTTTTAGCGGCAAATAACGATTGTATTGCTCGTGATTTTCCGGACCTACGGTTACCGGTTCGAGTCTTGTCGCATCGGCACGTATATGTTCCTCGGCCACTGCTCGGCCTTGCTCCGTACTTGGATCGAATCGTACTACTTTCATCTCAACGCCACCTGGCCTCAAAGTCGCCTGCTCGATCTTTGTCCTACCGCCCATCATCGTGATCGTACTCTCCATCGTTTCCTTATTCGGCGTTTCGTATTTCGATAAAGAGGCAACGCTCTTGGACGTGCCGGGGGAGGAGGAGGAGGAGGAGGAGGAGGAGGAGGAGGAGGAGGAGGAGGAGGAGACACTGTCCACGTCGGACAATGTACCTTCTGGTTTTTTAACGATAGAAGGTATCGGCTCGCTCGCAGCCACAGCGGAAGCACCGCCAGCACCGTAGAAATTTGCCAATGCCTCGGGCGGTAGTTTCTCGATTGGTATGCCACCGACCTTGTCGTAATCGAGTATTTGTATGTCAGCGTTACCCAAAATACCGGAACTCAAAAGTTGTTCCCTTATGTCGTCTGGCACTTCGTCCGGTAAATTTGCTATGTTCTCCCTTATCTTGGCTTCGTTTTTCGGCGAAAGAGTAGTGGTGGTGGTCGGTGCTTCGGTCGTGGTCGTGGTCGTGGTCGTTGTCGTGCTCGTAGTCGTAGTCGTAGTACTACTGCTAGAAAATGTTGGAGTATTTCTGTAGGATGTCCTGCCGGTTGGTGATCCGAATTCGGATGGGACGATGCTAACTGGCGTCGCGTAAATCGTTTGGGACTTTTGTATATCGTTGTTTTGGGATGGCGAACGTCCCCAGAACGATTGCTGTTCCCTTTGACGATGTTGTTGTTGTTGTTGTTGTTGTTGTTGAGTGTTTACGGATGGCGTCAACGACAGTTGCGTCTGTTGATGATGCCCCAACGAATCGTGGTTAAACGTTAAATGACGATGGCTCGAGGGAACATGTTGATTTTCAATTTGTTGCTGTAACTGTCGTTGTGATACTTCGTCGTTTATAATTCGATTCGATTGGCCTATCGCGATTTGTCCCCGGGAATCCTGTAAGGTGTTTAACTGATGCGTTGACTGGTACTGATTCAACGAACTTTCTGGAAAAGATGATAATTGTGGTGGATTTGGTGGGAACGGGCCTGGATGTAACGGATTCTCTCTGATCGCATAATGTTGTTCCAACTTTGGTACGGCCTTAAAGATTTCTCCTTCTGGCTTTTGAATAGGTAATGAAGGTTGACCTGGAATACCACCTTGCGGTGGAATAGCCTGATTGTATTTCAATGATGTACGATATTGTTGCTCTTGCAGGAGTCTCTGTTCCTGTTCTTGTTTACGTCTTCTTTGTTCCTGAATTCTATGCTGTTCGTGTAATCTTTGACGTTCCTGTAACCTTTGCTGTTCTACGGCCAATCTCTGTTGCTGCTCCACCAATCTTTGTTCTTCCGCCAATCTCTGTTGTTCGGTCAATCTTTGTTGGTCCGCGAATCTCTGTTGTTCGACGAGTCTTTGCTGTTCCACCTGTCTTTGCTGCTCTATATGCCTCTGTTGATCGAATTGTCGCTGTAGTTCTACGAGTCTACGATGTTCCTGAAGTCTTTGCTGTTCGCGTTGCCGTTGATGTTCACGTTGCTTCAATGCCTCTTGCTGACGTCGCTGTTCGTGATAACGTTGCTTCTCTTGTTCTTGTTGCGAAAATACAGGAGGCTGTTGCGGTTGTTGTTGTTGTTGTTGTTGTTGTTGTTGATGCTGAGGCTGAGGCTGTTTTCGTTCGACATTGAAATTAGGTTGAACAGGTCCGAGCGGCTGATTTTGCAATTGTACGCTTTGATGAGAAACCGACAACGTCGGCGGAAGTCCTGGCTGTTGAGGATGATTTATACTAATACGATGAGAAGGGCCGAAGGCGGTGGACGGTGCTCGTTGCGCTAGATCGGGCAAACCCTGTTGTATTGTTAACGGCGGTTGCTGTGGCCTTTGCAATTGATTTCTCACCGATAAAGCCGGTGGGAATTGTTGTTGTTGCCGTTGCGATAGAAACTTCAAAGGTAATTGCTGTTGTTGTTGAATCTGTTGTTGCTGCTGTTGTTGCGGAATTAATGATATCGGTGGTTGAAAAGAATTAACGACTCTCTGCTGTGGAAATGCGGCTGGTACTCTTGGTTGTACAGGTTGTAAGGGCTGATAAGGACCGTGTTGCCGTTTTGGCGTACCGGGTGCAACGGAACCAATGGAATGAGGCTTTGTACTTTGCGTAGAAACCGGGGTTTCGATGTCGTTACGTTTGTTATGATTGTTTGGCGGTAATTGTTCGGTTCCAAAGGTAACGCGTATACCGCTACCACCGGAATGATAAGTCTCGCTGTCCGGTCGAATGATGGCTCTTAAAGTTGTCGATGGTTCTGGAGGTGATGGGGTTACCGGTTGTATTGGTTCTTCCTTATGATGCTTGGGTTTAATCTCTTCGTGTTCTTCGACCGGTGTCAAAGCACGTACGGGTGGATCGTAGACGACTCGAGATTTCTCTCCGTAGCCTCCTTTCTTTTCATACTTTACGTAATAAACTTGTATCGGTTCTTTCGTCGGTCTCGAAGGCGGCGGAGTAGGAGGTGGTACGGGAGTCGGCAAGGATTCGTTCGATTCCTTAATGATGATCTCAATAATCGGCTCTGGCTCCGATTGATAATAACTCGATGGATTTTCCTCGTATATACCAAGATCGTCGCTCTTAGAATTTATCAAAGGATTATAAAGGGGATCGCGTTGAGAATATTGAACTATCGGTTCCATTTGAACGGCGTAAGGGGGCGGTCTAGCGCCCCTTCTGCCATGATAAGGCAGAGATTGTTGTCTCTTGTCACGATTCTTGACAGTTTCCTCTTTGGCGTAACTCGCGACGAGGACGATCGTCGTCATGATTATTACCTGAAAATGAACGTTAATCGTCGTTTCAATCAATTAATTATCGATCGTACTGGTACACGGTGGGTACACGTATGAGCACACGACGTACACGTGCGTGTGTGTCTATATAAAATCGATCGAAAAGAAATCGCCGCATCGCGATCGAAAAAGAAAAATCCAATACTCTTCACGGAAACGTTTTATACGATGGCGTGATTAACCGACTGACCTGATTCAGGCCTATCGAGAAAAGATATCCTGTAAGTCCATAGAAGGCTGATCGATTTGTATTCTACCGACGCCGAATGGACAGAGATACATAGAGAGGTTAGCTCTTAGGTAGATAGGTAGGTAGGTAGGTAGTTAGGTAGGTAGGTAGATAGATAGTATTTGCCTCGATAAATGATTTCCTAGTCAGTTCGTGTTCTCGATATGGTTAAAGCCGAGTTGATCGCGCTTCATTCCTACTCTCCCTATCCCCTCACATCTCCCTCCCGACCCTTTGTCCGGATATGAACGTAGAACATTCTGAGATTAACTTTCTTGAGCTAGAAAAAACTACCCCTCCTACCCCTCCATACGAATTATGCAATAATTTTGTTTTATAACGAATTTAAAAATAAAACGAATAAAAAATATTCGACGACGACGATATCGATAACGACTCTTATCTATGCGACGATAAATACATACATACATACATACATACATATACATATACATACATACATATATATATATATATATATATATATATATATATATATGTATATATATATATATAAAAGTCATGTTAGAGATCGAACGAGTGAAATTTCGATCTTGACCGTCAAAGCGCTTCAATGCCGAGAATGAAAGAGCGTGTCGGGAGACGTTGAGAAAAAACGAGCGTGTCAATAATAATGCACCAACGGAGAACGGGGATAGGAGGGAGAGGGGGAGTAACGTAAATGCATAAGGAACGTACACAAACGGAACGGAACGGAACGGAACGGAACGGAACCGACTTTCCTTAGTTTCCAATTGTCATTAACTGCCGCCTGTGCCGCTTATTAAGATGAAAGTAGAAGCGATGTTCGATTCAATCGTCGTTTCCAATAATCGTCTTTCTCATAGTTCGTACATGATAAATGATTTTCTTTTTTCACCCGTTCTCCCGATCAATTAGAAAAGAACAATTCCCTTTTACCTGATATTATCACTGATAATACGTAACCCGATTGTCGTTAATAATAATTACCAATTTGAGGGACCACATGATGCTCGCGTCCGTTACACGGGGAATTCCAATCCAGGAAAAATGTGACGATGGTCGGTAGATCGATCGATCGATCGATTGATCGATTGACGATCGGTCGATAGGTCGGTAGGTAGGTCGGTCGGTTTAGCCTTTTTATATCTTCTTTCAAATAGATCGCCAGACGCCTTCAAGGTCGTTCGTTGGACGCTAACTCGTTGGCGATGACATGTCTATTTAGCCGGGAAAGAAAAAAAGGAGAGAGAGAGAGAGAGAGAGACAGACAGACAGAGAAAGAGAGAGATGATAAAAAGAGATGATAGAGAGAGAGAGTGAATGAGATAGAGAAAAGAGAGAGAGAGAGAGAGAGAGAGAGAAAATAAAGGATGAAATATTAATCGGACGCGGAGACCGAACGATATCGAATGGAAGCTCGCATGGGAACTGAAGACAGATTGGGACCAGAGGCCCGTTTCTCCCTACTCGATGCCCACCACCATCCTTCTCGTAAGTAAAGAAGCGCCTCTCTAATATCGGACGACGACTACAACGGTGGGGCACCTTTCTCTATAACTCCCGGGGTTAACATGAAAACTTCACTGGCATGATACATACATGTATGCATGTATGTACGTATGTATGTATGTATGTGTGCAAGTAAGTAAGTAAGTAAGTAAGTAAGTAAGTAAGGTAGGCTTCTTCGTCTCTACGCTCATCCTCCTCCGCCATCTCTTCCTCCTCCATCTCCACCTCCACCTCCACCTCCACCTCCTCCACCTCCACCTCCTCCACTTTCCTCCTCCTCCTCCTCCTCCTCCTCATCCTGGTTCTTTACTACGTGTCAACTATTTACGTTCACGTGGGGTACACGACCATAAGAGAGAAGCACGTTTCTTACTCTTATGCATTATTTAGATGTTATTTTCTCTCTTTCCCTTCTTTCTTTTTTTTCTTCTTTTTTTTTTCCTCTCTCCCTCTCCCTCTCCCTCTCTCTCTCTGTCTATCTCTCTCTCTTTTTTTTATATTCGTTAGACAGAAGACGATAGGGACTGGACGTATTAGCGTATCTTGTTACGGACGTTGTAGTTTTATGGAAGACAGGTGAGTGACATATCACATCCTGCGGTTTTACATAAGACGACGACGACGACGATGACGAGGAGATGGCTGGCGGGAGGGGGAGGGGAGGGGGATGGACGGACGGACGGACGGACGGACGGACGTACGTAATATGGCGTTAATCTTTGATATTCGCGCGTCGACCTGTAAAAAAAACTTGGGTTATAAATAAGCAAGCATATCTATCATCGATGATATACGAAAGTATTTATATTTGTTAATCTTTTAATCTTTTCATATATACATATACGTATATGCATATGTGACATATAAATAATACGCAGCATCTTTAACGATTATAGAAAGTAATAAATTTGATTTTACTCGACTCGAACAGGGAGGTATGGGTGAGGGTGGTGGGGAGGAGGGGTTGGGAGAGGGAGAGGGAGGGGAGGGGAGGGGAGGGGTGGTGGTTGGGGATATCGATAGTATCTTTACGTCACCACGACGACGGACTAGTTACGAAAGAAGAAAAGGAAAGGCCGTTCGAACTCGAAGAGAGGAGGCTAACCGGTCGATGAACGCGCCGGAGTTATACGAACCGAAGAGGATGAGCACCCTCGCTCGTTAGACTTTCCTTGGGTCCACTTCTTTCTCTCTCTCCCTCTATCTCTCTCTGAACAACTCGGAGAAAGGTAGGGGACATGGCCGATTATATTAACCGAGAGTCACTTTTTCGGTGACCTCCAAGGCCCATCGAAACCGAATCCAACCTACCTACCTACCTACCTAACCTACCTACCTACCTACCTACCTACCTTTCTTTTGGGTTATAGCAGTAGTTCAATATGTGTACGTAATCTATAGTTTTCATCGGTTTCATACCATCTCACTGTTAACCCTTTCACACTCGCTACCTCGCTAGCTCTATATATATATATATATATATATATATATTTATATATTTATATATATATATATATATATTCGTTCAATGATATCGTTCCTCCTCCCTTTCCCCACCGACTTTTGTTCTCGCTCTTAGAAAGTATCATGGCTAGAATTTTCAATCTGTTCGTTTTCTTTTCCTTTCCTTTCTTTTTCGTTTCTCTTATTTTCTGTTTTTTTTTTTTTTCCCCTTTCTCACCCATCTCGCATTATTCCGCGATTCATCGATACTCTCCGTTCCAATCGTGTCGTCGTCACTTCCGCCTCAGGATTCCTCATCGATCGAAATAATCATCCGTCTCTGACTTTATTTCGATTCCCCTCCCCTCGTTTGCTTCTTCCTTTTTCTTTTTTTCTCGTTAAAAAAGATATCGTCCCGTTCCCTTTCGGATAATCGGATAAATTACTCTTTCATTTTCTTTTCTTTTAGTTTTCTTTCCTTTTACCTCGGACCTCTTCCTGTTTGTTAAAAAAAAAAAAAAAAAAAAGAAAAAAGAAAAAAGAACCCACGAAATGTCGAAAGAACGGACCAATTAAATAGTTCTGGTCCAGTTATTTTTGATTATGAATGAGCGTTATTAATCTCTTCGTACGTTGGAAAGTTAAATGATGTGTACCTTTTGATGCGTTGCTTGCGCGTAAGTGCGACCATTGTTTCTCTTCCCCTCCCCGTCCCTCCCTTCCCCGACCCATCCCTCTTCCCTTTAACGGGGCACCGTCAGCGTTCGCTCATTCTTATGAAATCTTTTGAGATCCAGTAAACCAGTTAAATGGGATGACCTAGTAGATACTTCTTCGATTGCAAAAGCTCCTCTCCTTGCGCTGGAAACTCTACTTGTGCATTGCGTAAGGTGTATACACACACACACACACATATATATATATATATACGAAATAGAACTCTGCAAGAATCATCGATGATCACTTACTTCACTCCGTTTCTCACGCGTTTTCTTGCCGCGTGTCTTATAACGTCATATACATATATATATATATATATATATATATATATATATGTATGTGAGTACGTACGTCGTTTATTAGGTAGATATCTACTTTTAATGAGACAGAGAAAGAAAGAGAGAGGTTAATTTTCTTTGGAAAAATGAATAATTGCTTTACGAAATCATTTCATCTAATAACGTCATCGTAAAGAATAAACAAGATTGAGAAAGAAAAAGAGATATAGGGATAGAGATAGGGATAGACATAGAAAGAGAGAGAGAGGGGGGGGAGGGGGAGGGGAGAGGGAAAGATTGGCATCGTTGAGGTTTGACTCGGTAAAATGTGTGCCTTTATTAATTTTGTCAAAAGATCAACGTTCGCGCGCAGTCGGCAGAGAAACTAAGCGAGAGAAGGATTTGGCGAACGTTCAAGTGCCGTCAAGATTCAAGACGCGTGTCCCACTTGGCAAACTTTCACTTACGTTGCCGTAAGAGGTACAAAATAACTACGATGGAGTTTCGAATATGATGGAAAGAGAATCTTCATATATATATATATATATATATATATATATATATTTTTCTTTTCTTTTTCTTTTTCCCTTCAAAGATTTTCATTTACAACGAACTATGATCATCGACAATATCTCTCTCTCTCTCTCTCTCTCTCTCTCTCTCTCTCTCTCTCTCTAAATATATATATAAACATATAATATGTATTACGTAAAAGGAACGAAACATATTTCCTGGATTATAAATATAACCGTTAAACTATCCTGAGGAAGAAAAATAATAATAAAAAAAAAATAAAAAAATAAAAAAATAAAGAAACAAACGAAGAAGAAGAAGAAGAAGAAAAGATTTAAACGCCGCTCGACGTTAGTCGTTTATCATGGCGTTCGTAAAAAAATATCGACGGAAGAATAAGAAAGGTAATGGACAAAAAGGCGAAAGAAAAAAGGAACAAAAATAAAAAAATAACAAATAAAAACGACAATCCCTAACGGGCAATCAAAGATACACGATGATTGTTTTATCGTGCGCGTGTCTCGTAGAAAATTTATACAATAAGGAGAGTATCGTATATTATGATCGCGTAATTTCTATTAACGGAGAGTTTCGTAGAAATCGAAATGGTGTATCGCGTGTCCGGACATAGGCGATATCGATTCTCCGTTTTAAAGTTCTTCAAATAAGCGGTTATCGAGAGAGAGAGAGAGAGAGAGAGAGAGAGAGAGAGAGAGAGGGAGAGAGAGGATAGTTTGTTCCTCGGTGCCGGGGAGGGAGGGAGGGAGGGAGGGAGGGAGCTGCTCCTCGTCGGTTCTGCGCTGCGCTGGACTGTGCGCTGGATGTAGTAACGTAACTGTTGAAGAGTGAAAGTGTTGCAAAGTGGGACGCCGTAGGAAACTATGCCTCCATCTTATAATTAATAAAGTAAAGCAACAAACAAAACCTTTTCACTCCCTATCCTCCCTCTTCCTCCTCCTCTATATTCCTCATCCATCTATCACCTCTACGCCTCCCGTCCTCTCTCTCTCTCTCTCTCTCGTCACCTCCACATCCACCTCCACCTTCACCCGTCTCCCTTTACTTGTACCATTCTACATCGGTGGATGCTTTTTTAAACAGGCGAACGATAGATATTTCCGTAATATCCGCTTATAATCGTATAATAAACCGGACTTGTATTTGCAGTCGAACGACGAAGACGACGTTGAAGAAGAGGAAGAAGAAGAAGAAGAAGAAGAGGATTCTTATCTTACCCGTCCAAAGCGGAGCGTGCTCTTTTTTCTGTTTTTTTTTTTTTTTGTTTTTTCCTTTTCTTCTTTTTTTCTTTACTTTTTATTATTTTTTATTTTTCTTTTTCTTCCAGTTTTGCCGCATCGGTTGAGATTTTTCTATTAACGAATCGCGAACTTCCTGCTACATAATAAATGGCCGTCGCCGAGTTTTTTTTCTTTTTTTTTTTTTTTTATCGTTAAATACTTCCTCGTCGGGTATCGGGTATCCACTTTTCACGCTCTAAGAAATTAAGAAAGGGAAGGATATCACGGTTTCGTAAGGAACGTTTGAATAAGGTTGAAGAAGAATAAAAAAAAAAAAAGAAAAAAAAAGATATATATATATATAAAAGAAAAAAAAAACACACAATTTTTTTTTCGACGTAAAAGAAAAAATAATATATTTCTTTGATCGATTAAATTAGTAATATCAAACGTTGTAGGATATTATATTATACCTTCACCGCGTTTTAATATAGACGACTCTTCTTCTTTCGTAATACGAGCCAGTATGTTCCGTCGTATTGCTAAGATCTCGTATTAATTCCATTGGAAAAAATGAGGACGTTGATGATCCTTAATGTATATATATATATATAAAAAAAAAAAAGAAAAGAAGAAAGAAAGAAAAGTCTAATAAAAAGAAAGAAAAAATGTCGATCTTTCGAAATAATTCCGTGCGTCATCTTTATTAGTTAACACCGTCGTTTTTTGTATAAATCTACGAATGCGTATTAGAAGGCAAGAAATAAGAGATCAACGGTTAAGGTAAAAAAAAAAAAAAAAGGAAATAAAAGAACAGAAAAAAAAATACTGATGAGTATATATACGTATACGTATACGTAAAAGTGCTTACATACCACTGTCGTGAAAGTGAAGCTTAATCGTCTGTTTTTTTCATTTTTTATACAAGTCGACTACTTCGGATAGTTCACCTTATATATAGGCAAATGTGACCGCCTTAGATAACTACTCTTCTTTAATAGAGTTGACCTGAAAATCGAAATTTCTGTATGAAGTAAACGTATTTAAAATATACTGGCCCATTTTAATGTTTAAATCGATCCTTAAACATAAAATAAAAAAATAAAAAATATACATACATTATCGAAAAAACGTTAAAATTAAAACGTTACCCGTTCAATTTAATTACCACGAATAATCGCTCAACTTTTTGGATATAAACGAATTTCAGTACTTGAATCTCACATTTTTTATCGTGTAAATATGTAAACATTATATAAATTTTGCAAAGTTGAATCGAGTAAATCGTTTCGATAGACGCCAATAACGGATTTATTCCATTTGATGATCCTATTAAGTTATTGTATGCGTAATACAGAGTGCGCTGCATAACGTGTGCATGCGTATATACGTAAGTCGGTAATATAGTTTTCAAGTACCGTGTGTTGGTAATTATCGACGTAGCGTTACGAAGCGACGCTTATTTTTACGCATTGTATTTTACCTTTGTCATCTTTGTCATATATATTTACGTAAATAATTATTAATGATTAATAAATAAACATAATTAATTTCATATACACATGTATATATATATATATATATATATGTATGTATATATACAATTCCATGGATAAAGATGCAACAATGATAAAGAATATTATTTCGTATTTATTCTTTCATATATTGGCAACACTGCGTAAACAAATCGATATAAAACGTTGTACCACGCGTTGAAGTGAGTTGATCCTGAGAGGTTATATTTTTCTTTTCTTGAACGTAGCTTAACATGAGTTTTAAAAAGACGAAAGAAATGATAGAAGAAGGGGACGTTATTATATTGTATTTAGGACCTGGTAATATGCATTCGTTGGAGGTCGCACCGAAAACTTTGAACAAGAAGGGTGTTATGGTGGAAAATGTTTTTCAAACCATTTACGGTGCCCTCAAAGTAGTTTCCCTTATCGGCCAAAAATATGGTAGCAAAGTACAATTGTCCAGAGGATGGGGATACGTTTTACAACCAACTCCAGAGCTTTGGACTCTAACCGTTCCCCATAGAACGCAAATTATTTATAGTCCGGACATAAGTTTAATTATACACCTGATGGAACTTTCACCGGGGCAAACAATCGTTGAGACAGGTTGAGAAAGCAGCTGAACTTTAATCCTTGCATACATCCATTTCTCTAATCTGTAATTAAAAACTCCTCTCTCTCCCCTCCCTCCCCGGGCTAAAGTAACTACAGGCTTAAGCACAAGCTTCGAAAAGCCTACTTTTGGGTACATTTCTTGAACTTATTTCAATAATTCTTTTCTTTTTTTGGCATATTTCATATTTTTGAACAGATTATCGTTGCGATTTTCACTTAGATTTTATTATCGTACAAGCGGAGATACTGTTAACCTATGGAAAATATACGAACATGTATAGTTTATTTTTTAAATATTCGACTTTAAATTGTATCGTCGATTATATAAGATTGTTTGCGTTCTAGGTACCGGAAGCGGTTCCCTTTCGCATGCACTAATTCGTGCCATACGTCCGACCGGTTATCTTTATACGTTTGACTTTCACGAACAGCGTGTAAACATTGCTAGCGCAGAATTTAAGAGGCATGGTCTTGACGAATTCGTTACTGTAGAATGTAGAGACGTTTGCGCCGAAGGGTTCGGAGAAAAAGTGGAAAACAAAGTGGATGCGATATTTTTAGATTTACCGCATCCGTGGTTAGTGGTTAAGCACGCGATAAATGCTTTAAAGATATCAGGTAAAATGAAAATCTTTAAGTAATTTTGCCAAAAAATTATATCGTAATTATAAATTCGATTTTCATCCGATAGGAGGGAAGCTTTGTTCGTTTTCACCTTGCATAGAACAAGTCCAAAGAACTTGCGCAGAACTAACGTTGGAAGGTTTTGTCGAAATAAATACCTACGAATGTTTGCAAAGGGAATTAACTGTACAGTACAAGAATTTACCTGTTTTAAATTTAGACTGTTTAAAGTATAAGGTATAAATTGAGATCATTTAATTCTATTGCGTTGTATCAACGTCGCACTGCATAATTTTGTTTTTTCTCTTATTTATATTTTAAATATAATTTACCTTACAGCAAGAGTACGAAAAAATGAAACAAGCAAATGTAAAAGACAAACAGGAACAAGAAAAACTTTTGACCGTAACACATGCTCACTCGCTGCCTGGTCATACGGGTTTTATTACGATTGCAACGTTATCGCCGTTACATGCAAGATCGCTTAAGGAAGAAGAAGACAAATTTTAACTCTAGAAACAATATTTTATAAGTTGTTATATTTAGACAATTTGATAACTTAATTTTAACGTTATTCTTCGATAATAAATATTACCTTGCGTATTCTTCTAGTCGGAGAAATCTTTTATTAACGACGTAGGAGAACGTTATGCGTCAATGAAATTAAGTAAAAGAAGAATATTATAAATCGACAAGAATACCTTCGCGTGATTCGCGATGTACTTCGTTCGTGGTTCATTAAATTTTATACACTTTTTTTCTTTCTCTCTTTCTTTTTTTTCTTTTTCTCGTCGCACAACATAGCGAATTTACAATTTGTACATTTCATAAAATTTACATAATTCCTAATACATTCCTAATACATTGCGTTAGTTCAGATCGTTATTAAGTTGCAGATAAATTCGTCGATCGTCTACAAAAATAATCACGCATTCGTACGCGTTAGGAAATATAAATAAAAAGAAGTATAAGAGACAATCTTTCTATTCGATTGCTTATTTCTTTTCTTCTTTTTATTTATTCCTTTTTTTTTTTTTTTTTTTTTTATACGTGTACAAATTCTTGTTTGAAGGCAAGCGATAATAACGTTCGCGAGAAAGAAGAAAATGAAAACAAAAAAAAAAAAAGAAAAGAAAAGAAATGTCTCTTCTTTGCGCAGTGACAAAAAAGAAAGAAAGAAAGAAAGAAAGAAAAAAAAAAGAAACCCCATGGAAACTCTTATTTTAACATACGGCGGTGGGAGATAATAAATTAACGCTACAATCGTATCTTTTATAAATTAATCGACCAATTTTTATAGCGAGTTTATAAACGTAATAATAATAATAATATCGCGAACCGTAGTTGTAAGTTCGCGAATGATTCTAATTCGGTGGTTCATCATTGTGATTAATTATAACGGATACAAGTGATAAGAGCAACGATGACGAGTCATGCGTTTTACAAATAAAACTATTCTCGTATCTAAAGTATAACACGCGTTGCGGTATAATAATAAATTACATAGCAAACTATTGGCTTGCAAGTAGTAGTACATAGCAAACCTGAGAGAACAAAAACATTATTTCCGCTAACAAAATATATATTTTTTTTTTTTTTCTTAACGATTCGCGCGAATTTGTTATTCGCTTATGTCCTTTTCTTCGTTTATCTTTTTTTCCTTTCCATTTAAAAAAAGACATCAGTCATCGAACATCACCATGACCCTAATCGAAATTATTGTCGTGTTATAGAAAAAAATTTTTTTTTTTTTTTTATGTTTTTTATTCCTTTTTATTTTTTCTTTCTAATTTTCTCTTCGCTCCTTTCAGATAATATACCGCACAATTTGTAAAGTGCACACGTCATACCAAAGAAAATAATCTGATCCTAACTTATATTCTATATATTCATTCTCTAATCTAACTTCATTCACGTAATTCATCGATTATATTGTGCTTTTATAATGTGCTTAGTATATATATTTATATGCGTGTGTGTATATATATATGTATATGTATATATGTATATACTATTATTCTTTCAAGTATAAATGGTAAAATGGCTAGTATAATGAGAGCGTTTGTGAGAAAATCGCTCTATGGGGAAAAGAAAAAAAATTAAAAAAAATTTTTTTAAATTAAAAAAAAAAAAAAAAAAAAAAAAAAAGGGAAACAGCAATGTCAGTACGTTATATCGTTCCTCGCAAATAATTGCAAAGGTAAAGGCACAAATTGAAATATGTATGTATGTATGTATTTTTATATATATATATATATATATATATATATATATATATATATATATATATGTACATGCATTATTTGCGAGTACTATTTATCTAAATTTTGAACGAAGTGTCCTCGCTTGATCTTCAGGTGTTTGTGTGTGTGTGTGTGTGTGTATATATATATCTTTCATATTACTCGTTGATATATTTTTATATTATATATCGTATCATTAAATTTCGAGTATTAAAATGTAATTAAAACGAATAATAAGAAAAAAAAAGAAAAGAAAAGAAAAGAAAAAGAAGAAGAAAAAGAAAAATATAAAATCATAAAACATACCCCAAATTCATTCTTTTCTTCTTTTTATTCTTATTCTTATTATTATCCCTATTATTATTATTATTATTATTATTATTATTATTATTATTATTATTATTATTATCATTAACATTTTTACGTCATACCGTATGAAATCATTCCATTCGTAATACTGTTCATTGTCAAAGATTAATATGCAAGTCTGAATGATTAAATTGTAAATACACACACACATATATATATATATATATGTATGTGTATCTTGAATTTTTTTTGTTTCGTTTCTTCGTTCGTTTTCTTATTATTACGTTTTTGTTTTTTCCTTTTCATTTTATTCGATTTGATTTTCCTTTCTTACATTTAAAAACACGTTAGATCGTCCAATCTTTTCGTTAACTTCGGATCAGTGGCTTCAATTAAAAATCTAAGATATATCACACTTATTAACTAATATTATTATTTACAAAGATTTGGTTATTATCACCGATATGGATTATTCGCGTTAAATTTATCCATCGATCGCTATAATCTAGTGGAATCGATTCTTTGGATACTACCGTGGAAGGCTGCATTCGTCATACCTTTCTTCGTCCTGTATGATTTCTTCAAAACCGGAGTTCTGAAAATGTTATCGTTCGTTACATGTCCGCCTTACGACGATACTAAAGTCATCAAAGAAGAGAGATGAAAGAAAAAAAAAATAAATAAATAAACAAATAAATAAATACTTACGACGATATGCACGGAATCCACCAGAAACTTTGTTCCTTGCCAAAATCATTTCCCTCTTGCAATGATTCCGGTAAATCCTGATTCAAGGTTTCCGGCAATGCCAAAGTTAAAAACGCATCTACGAAGGATAACAGTCCGAGAACTACCAATGGTAATACCGGGCTTACGTCCGACTGAAATTAATCGAATTAATCTGTTACGATGACGTAAGTGTATTAATCAAATTATATACACGTCATGATAGACGTTAACGAGCCGGATCGGTTTCGTTTTCGATCAAATCGATTGACTCGAATGAAACGAAGTGTCGCGACGGAATCAGTCACGAATCTCGTTTTCGTAAAAAAAAAAACAACCCAATTTTGAAATATGAAATAAAAATAAACATTGTAAAAAATTGTGTACCTACGTTCGAATTCGAACGTTGCAACGATTTACATTGGCGTACGAGGTATGCGATTGGCCTATGAGATAAATTACTATTTTTCTAATTAAACGGCCAACGAAAGTTTCGTCGTTGAATGATATTGAATAACGTTAAATCAGGGATATTCGTTACGAGTATGAAAAAGTCACGACACCGTCGAGTAATTTGAAGCTTAAATTAAATAAAAGTAACAAACTAAATAAATAAATAAAAAAATATTCACAAAGTGGAGTTAATCGATTTGGTTTGCGAACGGGTCACACACACACACATACATATAAATTTTATAATAAATCGCTGTCTATTTATTTAACGAAAATTTGGAATTTCTTGAAACCATTGTACGTACTTTACGTGCAACGAATACGTTCTTCTATTGTACGTACGTATATGCATGCATGCACACACACACACACACACACACATATATATATATATATCGTATTACTAATAATGAAACACAGAGAGTTATTATACATATATACTGACCAGATAAATAATATAAGGTCCAATAATGTGAGCGAAATAACCAATAATATGGATCAACGAAACGCCCTGGGCTCGTACAACCGTTGGCAACATTTCGGCTGCATATTGAAAACCAATATTGGCGGCTATGTTTACTCCTAAACGTGCCAGTATGGCCATGGCCACGGTGAAATAGCCTGTAATAATATTAATCATCGAACGATCAATTACGCGTACAAGATGTCGCTTACAAATTTGATTAAAATGAAAGGATCCATCCGATTGAAAAGATACAAATGAAAGAAGAAAAGAAAAAAACATGATTTTTTTCCTCTTTTTTTTTTTTTTTTTTTTTTTTTTTTTTTTTTTTAACAATATGAGAACGACGTACCCTCGGGAGTCGCTATGGCGATAAATGAAAAGACGCCGCATAAAAACATCGAGGCGAATCCCATCCATCGTCGTCCCCACCTGTCGAGCAATAGTGCCAATAGAATGGCGGCTGGCAACTCGGTCATCGAGGCAAGCGAGAATGACGTGAAAACGTCGGGATCTAACAATTTCATATTCCATACGTGCCCATCGAATACCAGAACTATTAAAAGCCTGGAATAAAATATCAGACGTGAAAAGATAAAACAAAATTTATCTATTAATATTCGAAATGGTTACATACTTTCTCTCTCTCTCTCTCTCTCTCTTTTTTTCTTTCTTTCCGTCATACTTACCAGTATATTACGAGTATAATCGTAATGAACGCTAATCGAGGCAATTTGAAAAGATCCAAAACCGTATATTGTTGACGTACATTATCCTTCTCCGCTATTGTTTTACAACTCTTTTCGAATTCGTCGAAGATCTCTTGCTTCACGTTTTTCCCATTGACTTTCGCGAATTTTTGCAACATCTCGATGGCCTTGCTCGTGTTACCCATCATGATGTACCATCTAAATAAAACAATAAACAAAAAAATAATAATAATAATAATACTAAATTGTAGCTATGATATATAACTGGACTTGTCCCGAACGGATCTAATGAAATTTATGAATAAACACACAGAAACGCAGAGGACACATACCGTGCACTTTCAGGAACTATCCAAGGTCCGATAAATGCAACGATCATGGGGAATGCCGTGACTATACTTAAAATTCTCCAATCTGCTATCCAATAAGCGATCCATGGTAACAATCCGGCTGCCGCGGCGAAATAAATTCCAAAGGACATGTTTG
>OU964963.1:10180878-10190878 GCA_918808275.2 Dolichovespula sylvestris | reverse complement strand
TGTAATTCATTCGTAAATTATACTGTTACTTACACTGACACATAATACAGGGTGTTTCAGTAAAAGGAGGCCGCCTAAATATTTTTTTTTGTTCATTCTTATGATACTTCGAATGATTTAAAAAGAGGTACGTTATGAATAAGTATACTTATAAATTATAATTATAAGATATATATGTATATATACGTGTGTGTGTGTGCAAAATCTAATCTAATTTAATGATACTATATCTAAATGTAAATATATATATATATATATATAGTATACATATTTTTATATATAGTATATTATATATACCGGGAAAACTGAGAAACCGCACGTCTATCGTCGATCGTTCTGAATCATCCAGTCTGTTAACTGGAACTCTAACACGACGGTCATACAAAACGTTCGTACACGTCTTTTATCATATATATATATATATATAGATATATTATATACATTTATGGATCGCGACGTGATTAGAAGACATTGATTTGCAACGGACGCGTTAATCGTTGTTTTTCTTTACGATAACTGTACCGTTCTGTTGTTTCCTTAAATCAATACAAAAAAAAAAAGACAAAACAAAAAAAAAAAAAAATAAAACAAAATGAAAGAAGAAGAGAAGAAAAATTATCTCTAATTGCCCATAAAGTCAAACGAGATATTCCATTTTCCCACTGCAAACTAACATTCCTTGAATCTCATCGTTGTTTCTGCTCCCATTTAAGAAATCCGTGGGGAAAAATGCGTTCGGTTTTTTATCCCCCTCTACTTTTTTTTTCTCCCACAGGTTTTTTTTCTTTTTTTTTTTCTCTCTCTCTTCTTTTCCCCCTCGCTAACAAGGAAAACTCAAGTTTCATTTTCGTTTAAGCATTGACGTACCGTCGTCCTTTTTATATCCCCAATGCGTACGATCGCGAGCTTACGTAATTTTTCTTCTTTTTTATCGAGTAATTTTTTTCACTTTCATCAAGCAAATTAAAAACAAAATATTTCTTTACCCGTTCTAAAAGGAAAGCACCGTAGGGTTATACGTTTTTTTAATTGAAAAAATGTCGGCGTCATTTTTGCCATTCATATTCGATCGAATGAATTATTTTAATTACTAATGGACAATACCAATCGCCCATTTATTTCTCTCTCTTCGTTAAAAGGATTATAAATGAAATTTATTATTTGTTTTTTTTTTTCACGTATCTCGGGAAGAGGATACGGATTTTTTCTTTCGTTTATTATACGCTCAAATGCATATATGTGTGTGTGTGTGTATCTCGGAGCGTATCGAACAGTTCTATCGAAAAGTTTTACATCAATTGCTTTGCATTACGTAAAATTTTTTCCCTTTCGCTTTTCTGTGCGAGTGAAAAAAAGAAAAAAAAAATATATATATATATATATATATATATATATATATATATAAACATAGAAAAAAATAAAAAACAAAAAGAATGAAAATTTAACGCCGATGATGGTTAAATAACAGACGGATACTTCTTCATTTGCATAATACAACCTGGCTCGTAATCGTTAGTGCAATTTACACGTTGGTACCCACGTAACGTTTAACCGGCGTAACGCTTCGTCGATAATCGATTAAACATTGATAATATATAAGAGAGTGAAAGAGTGAGAGGTAGAGAAATTCGAAAAAAAAAAAAAAAAAAAGAAAAAAAGAAAAATGAACTACAGACACGAAATTAATGTTCGCCGTTATACAAGTTTCCTTTCTTAACAAGATAACGTTCATTAACTCGATTTTAATTCATTCGAAACGTCGACGAACTCGTTGATTAGATGGTAAATAGTCAAGTAAATACACGTATTATTAGTACATATGTATGTAAGGATATTAATGCGGCTGTGTATGTATTTGGTTCTTTTTATTCTCTCTCTCTCTCTCTCTCTCTCTCTCTCTCTCTCTCTTTCTAGCTCGTTGATTTTAATAACAAGCAAATATTCTGCAGTTTGATGATGTAGATTGACTGATTAGACAATTCTTTTTTTCTTTTTAGCGTCAAACATCTTACACATGTGCGCTTATCTTTGTGCGAATATCTCTCTCTCTCTCTCTCTTTCTCTGTCTTTCTCTCTCTCTTTCTCTCTCTCTCTTTCTCTATGTGCGTGTAGATATATGTATATATATATTCTTTTTGCATCTTAAACAAGATAGCGGATCGTTAACCATTCCCCGTCTCTCTTCGTTTATCTAATTGCCTGTCTCCGTCTGTTTGTCTGTCTGTCTGTCTGTCTGTCCTTTCTTTCTTTCTTCCTCTTCTTTTTCTTTTCTTTTCTTTTTTTTTTTTATTTTTCATTCTTATTCTCTCTTCTTTAGCGAGAATGAATTGTCATTTGTCAATGTCAATAGCTACTCATATAACGCGTTCGTTTATTATTATTATTATTATTATTAATATTATTATTATTATTAGTGCTATTATTATTGTTGTTGTTGTTATTATTATTATTGTTGCTGTTGTTGTTGTTCTTTTTATTATCTCTCTTTTTTCGTATTTTATATTATCTATAAAGATGAGCGGTCGGTCATATGGTTGTAAAAGAATTTATTAGAAGGAAGAAAGTAGAAGAGAGACAGACAGAGAGAGAGAGAGAGAGAGAGAGAGAGAGAGAGAGAGAGAGAGAGAGAATGGTATTTAGTGACGATAAAAAAGAAAGAAAAAAAGGAAAGGAAGGGACGATATAAATCGACCTTTTATCTCTGGCATAAATTCTTTTAATGAAACTGCGTTTCGTTTTAAAGCCCAAGACGATCCGACTAGATTACAACATTGCGTTTTAAATGTCGAATAACACGACTATAATATTATTACAACTTCACGAATATATTTCTTCGTTTCTTCACATTTTCTATCGACACGCACGCGCGCGCGCGCACACACATTTGTATATATTTTATGTACACGTACGACTGTTTTATTTGTTTGTTTTTGAAAGCGACAAATAAGGATGCAATCGAGAGAAAGACAGAGAGAGAGAGAGAGAGAGAGAGTACGATAAGTGCGATAAAAAGAAAAAAAAAGGACGAAGAAAAAAGTGTGTGTATTTGAATTTAGTAGACGAACAGTTTACAACGAACGAGAAATGTTGTTTTCCTTGGAAAAAGAGACTATTCTTGACTCTAGACAATCAGTAAAACGTAGGATGCACGAGATAAAGACGTTGACTTCATTTTTTTGCCTTCAAGCGATCCACCGAATCCGCACGCTCGTTATTCCTCTCTCTCTCTCTCTCTCTCTGTCTCTTTCTCTCTATCTATCTATCTCTCTCTTTCTCTCCGTCCGTTTATAGGTATGTGTGTGTGAACGAGTGCGTGGATAGTAGATTTTATTCTGTCTGATCCGCCTATTTGTCCATTTATCTATTTTTTTGTCCTATGTACTAAATGTATACGTGTGTGTGCGTGCTAAATATGTGTTCTCTGTGTGTGTGTGAACTACGTGCACGTTTACGTGTACACACACACACACACACACACACACACACACACACACAGACAGACACACAGAGCACACACACACACACACACGTGCTAAATACATACACAAACAAACATATATACAATGTGTGTTTGTGTGTGTGTGTGCGCACGTTTACGTTACTAAATATATTTCCGTGTGTGTGTGAACTACGTATATGTGTGTGTGTGTGTACCTTCTCTCTCTCTCTCTCTCTCTATCTGTCTCTCTCTTTCTCTTTCCGTGTGTGTTTGTGTGTGTACGTTACGGTATCGTGAATGATGGTACTCACTTTTGATGATCCGTGAGATTCCATTGGTTGAGCTCCGGTATGTGGCACCAATGTTCGGCCGGCACCAAAGTTATGAAGAACTGTGCGAAATATAGGAACGCGTAGACGAAGGTGAATGGCAAGAGTAGAAAAAAAAGGAACAATTGGTAACGGCCAGCTTCGCCAACGTATGGCAGGACGTCGTCGAAGGTCTCGATTTTTGGCGGCCCATTACCGTCTTCCGTCTTTCCCGAATCCACTACGACCGTCATCTTTCAGTCTGCAAAAAAGAAAAGTAACGAAAATGTATATGTATATATATATATATATATTTTTATTATTATTATTGTTATTATTATTATTATATTTATTATTATTATTATTATTAGTAGTAGTAGTAGTATTACGTTCGCGATGTATTTTTACTCGTCGATTTTACCATATCGACGATAATTTTATTTGCTCGGAACCTCTTCTCTTTTTTTCTTTCTTTTTTTTTTTTTTTTCAAAACCGAGAATATTTTTTTTCCTCCCGTTCGACGACATATCACAAATATTTGCTTAAATTTATGTTTCAGATCGTCTTGGCTTATTAATTTTATAAAATAAAGAGTGAAATATTTGTATTTAATTAGAAAAACGATAAGGATTTTGAAATGAGAGAGAGAGAGAGAGAGAGAGAGAGAGAGAGAGATTTATATTAGTTAAATGTAAAGTGTTACATAACGGAGGAATTAATATTTTTCATTTCTAAATATATATATATATATATATATATATATATATATATATATATATATATATATATATTGATCGCGATAAAAATTAATTACTTTGAAAAATATGTTAGAAATAATATAAGATACGGTCGATTATGAAACCCGATAATGATGTAGAAACGTTATTACGTTTAGATCTCCGTTATTTGTCGATGCGATAAGGTAATCGCTTTATCGTTTATTTATTAATGAAACTCCTTGTCTCGTAATACTCTACCAGGCCTATCTAATATATTCACAATTATATCTCTAGTTACTAATTGACGAGCTACACACACACACACACACACACACACACACACACACACACACACACATACCATGCATATATGAGTAATCGAACGAAATAGACTTGTGTATATATATATATATATATATATATAAAGAATTTGTTAATTATTATAACAACACTAATAATAACAGTAATAATAATAATAATAATAATAATAATAATAATAATCATTGTCGTCATTATTATTAACGTCGAATAAAAACGATAAGAATTATTTCGAAACAATTATTCCCTCCGAGGACTAATGGGACCGGTGGGAGGGTGGAGGGGATTGGCAGAGGGGGACATTTATCTGGTACATAATGGATCTTAACAAAAAAAGAAAAAAAAAATAAAAAATCGACAAAAAACAAAGAAAGAAAGAAATATCCCGACGAAACTGATACCTGCTAAAACGTAGCGATGAAAAACAAGATTAAAAAAAAAAAAAAAAAAAAAAAAAAAAAAAAAGAACAAAAAAGGAAGAAGAGCAAAAGAGAGAAAAAGCATGTTTGAGTTATCGACGCGCCACTTATGTAAGATCCGAAGGGAAGGAGGTGGAACGATGGCGGGGGGTGGGGGTGGGTAGGGGGAGAAAGAAAAGAGCAAAGTGTAGCAAAGAAAAAAAGGCTAAAAAAAAAAGAAGAAAGAAAAGAAGATTAGATAGATAGAGAGAGAGAGAGAGAGAGAGAGAGAGAGAGAGAGAGAGAGAGAGAGAGAGAGAGACAGACAGACAAAAAAGAAAAAAACAAAGAAAAAGAAGAAACACGCTACGGACTTGTAATAATCGTTTATTTCGTCGATTGCGGTTTATTTAATCGTCCCCCGGGGTGGCATCCTTCTTGTTTCACGTTAATAAAAATGGACGAAACTTTTTAAGTGGTCGAGAATTAAGGCGAATTAAAGGCCTGATCTTAAATAGCGTATTTTCTCAGACGAGCTCGCGCTCGCGCGCGCGCGCGCGCGCGCTCGAGCACGCGTCTTGCCACGTCCGTTTTTATAAACAAGTACAAAAGCTAATTAATAGAAAACTAACGATATCTAACACGCGAAATCTGATTTCGTTCGTTCCCGACGTTAAAATGACGTTCAAGGGAATGAACCTCTCTCTCTCTTCTCTCTCCCCCTCCCCCTCCCCCTCTCCCCCCTCTCGCCCCCCCCCTACCACCCACCCAATCCAATCCTCCTCGACCCCTCGCCGTCGTCGCATCTAACACGACGAATAAACTCTTACGTATCTCCTCTAGGATACGTAAGTATTCGTATTTGCTACAAATAAAAGAAAAAAAAAAAAAGAAAGAAAAGGAGAAAAAAGTAGTAGAAAGATAAAAAATGGAAACTGAATAATTAATGATTGAGAGGAACTCCGATTCGTTTTAAACGACGATGACGATGACGATGACGACGATGATGAAAAATCGATATTGGCTCGACGATATTGGGACCGTCTCTTTCATCTTACACGAATTCGAATTATGTCGAGATAGAAAAGAGGGGATATAATAAAAGAAAAAAAAAAAAAAAAAGAAAAAAAAAGAAAGAAAGAAAAAAAAAACAAGAGAGGAAAAAATATTGTCGCACGTCGCACGACACGATGAAATAATTTTTCACTTTGTTTCACTGACTTATTTATTTATTTTTTTTTTTTATTTATTTTTTTTCCTTTTCTCATAGCTCATTCCCGTTACCGAGATATCGATCGTGAATGTTGGACGAACTCGACATATAAGTTTTCATCCGTTTTTCGTTTGCGAAAACGAAATGCGATTTTAAAAGCGACGATAACGATGACGAAGGGATAACGTATCGTCTCTCTCTCTCTCTCTCTCTCTCTCTCTCTCTCTCTGTCGTCTACGTCTACGTTTATGTCTCTTTATCGTAAAGTTTTTCCCCCCTTATGGCCGTGGTCGAGCGTTATTATGAATCTTTCATAAAGGCACGATCCGCGTGTTTATTACGGGGAATTCTTAATTGGCATGCTTCGTTATAGATCGCGCGTGAAATAGATAAAAAATAAACTTGGAAAAACAGGAAGTTTTTTTTCGCGAGGAGTAGAATTGCGTTACGCAACGATATTCATCGTTTTGCGATTACACGTTTATAATTTATTTGTCTATCTATCTATCTATCTATCCAACCATCTAAATATTTATCCGTCCAACCATCCAACCATTCAACCATCCAACCAATCAACCATCCAACCATCCATCCAAACTAATCCGTCCGTCGGTCCTGTCTTTCCTTTTTAAAAATTCGCCCCTTAAAAATTTCTCTGTAAATTTTCGTTCCTCGCGCACTTCGATACTTTTCTTTTCCTTATTTTTTTTTTTTTTATATCTTTTTTCTCTTTCTCACTCCATCCAATCCTTTTTGTAACGTCGTTTATCGTTCGAGCCCATCATACTCGATGAACGTAAGTATTAATCAAAAGCTTTTCTATCGTTCGTGTGTTTTTCTTTCTTCTTCTTCTCTCTCTCTCTCTCTCTCTCTCTCTCTCTCTCTCTCTCTCTCTCTCTTTTATTTATTATTATCGTTATATCGTCGAATCAATCCAATTCTACGTGTATTCCATCGTATTCATTTTTTCTCTCTAATACTAAACTCGATGAAACGTCGCGCGGTTGAGACGATTAGATTCGCGTTAGACGATTAGATTCGCGTTAGACGATTAGACAGACGATTAGAAGGGGGCTTAACCTTCTACATTTTTACAATTCGATACTATCGAATCGATCGTACAAATCTCTTCTCGACTCGATGCGATAGGACGTGCGATAAGACGGGTTTGCTGATCGTCGAAAGGAAAACAAAAAAAAAAAAAAAGAAAGAAAAAAAAGAAAAAAGAACAGAAAAAGTGAAAGAAAAGGTGGACAAAAAGAACCGGGCTCGCCCGTTCCTCGCTTCCTTCGATCCTCCGTCGTTCGTTTCTTTTTCTTTTCTTTTTTTTTCTTTTTTTTTTGTTTTTTTCTTTTTCACTCCTGTCGTTCGCGATACCTGAACCCTTTTCCCTTCTCTCTTTCCATATCGTTTTTCATTCCTTTTCTTTCTCCCTTTTTTCATCTCTCTCTCTCTCTCTCTCTCTCTCTCTCTCTTATCTCGTCTCAGTCCTTCTCCTTCCCCCTCCCCTCCCCTCCCCTCCCCCCTCCACTATCCCCCATTCCTCCTTCATCCATCCATTTTCACATTTCATCTCTCTTTCCAACTACGCGCGATTCTTATACGCAAAACGTATCATTAACTTTTTTTTGTCAAATCGATATTATTATTGTCGTCGGATCGATCGGATCGCCGAAGACGATCGCGCGCGTGTCCGTAATTATTCGAGTGTGGTGGGGAGGGACGGGGGCAGGGGGATGTACGATTAAAACAACCTCGTCCCGGACGAATCGAACGAACAATTTTTACACGTCCCATAGGAATCCATTGATGGAACGCGGAAAAAAAAAATATATATATATTTTTTTATAATATATATATATATATTTATTAAATATATAATTAATATATGTATATAAATATATTTATTAAATTTATAATATTTATTAAATATATATTATATATATATATATTAATATATATTTACTTTCGATGGCGCTCGTATTGCGATATGTATTTAACGTATTATACTCGTTTTATGAGTTTCACGGCATACGTACGGGTTTGCGTTTGTTCGTCGTGGGAGATCTGCGTCGAGAATTAATTCTTCTTTTTTTTTTTATTTCTTTTTTGCCTCTTTTTTTTTTTTTTTTGATTTGTTATTATTATTATTATTATTCACTTCGACGAGATACGCGACTATTAAACGTCTTCAAGTTTTATCCACGTTTGTGCGGATTCTAATGGTATAATCTAATTCTAATGGTCTAACGTCAATGGTTCGTCTTTTGCGTCACGCGAATGAAAAATGAAATTATTATTATTATTATTATTATTATTATTATCCGAAGAGAATGAGAACGCTAATAACGCGACTTGTTGACGTTCGTTTTTAATTGCAAAAAAAAAAAAAAACAAAAATTCTTCTTTCGCGAAGATATCATAAAATATCAAAATAAAATTTTTTTTATTGTTGTAACAAAAATATATATTTTATATATATATATATATGAAATAAATTGTTAACGTAAATAAAATCGATGGGAATTGATTAAAATGGATAGAGAAAAGATTCTATCGATTTCTGAAGTAAATGAAAGAAAGAAAAAAAAAAAAAAGAAAAAGAAAGAAAAGAAAAAGAAAATACAAAGTAATACATTTCTACGACATTTAATTGTATGCTCGACGAAAAATATCTATTAAATTTTTCCATTAATATTAACGAACTTACTTTTCGATACTCAATGAAAACGTTTTGAATTATTCTCCGAAGAGAGAAAAGAAAAAAAAAAAAAACGAAGAGAAAAAGAAAAAGAAACGATTCGTCTCGTCGTCCTTGTGCAAACGATCGTAGGCCAAGTTGACAGGAAACTTTTTCGAATAGATTCAATATTTATTTTATTCCTCGATCGATCGGTTCTTACTTTCTCTCTCTCTCTCTCTCTCTCTCTCTCTCTCTCTCTCTCTCTCTCCCTCTTTCTCTCGTTTAAATTCTCCTTCGTCCTTCCTCGCATTTTTCCTTTTAAGATTAAGATTTTAACTTCCCTCGACACACGATCGCACACAATGAATAATTATTTGAGTGTAAACCTTTTGTGTTGAATAATTATTTGAGTGTAAACCTTTCGAAAGGGAAACCTCCCCTCCTCTAACCTCAAAGCAAATAAAAAAAGAAAAAATATATCTATTCGCGTTGCCTCGTGTGAATGATAAAAAAAACACGCCTGAGTAATAATAAAAAAAAAAAAAAAAAAAAACCCAACCGTGCTTTCCGGAAATACGATATGAATGTGTGTGTGTGCACGCGCGCGCGTGTGTGTGTGTGTGTAGATCGTAGAACGACGTACAGTTAGTTAATAAAAGGAAGAAAGGTCGACACATTATTTCCAAGGTAACGGACTCGTAGTCGAAAGGAACACGCTCAACTACTTATTATTCAATAGTTATTCATTATTTCCATTAATTTTTCTACATATTGGATGTATCTCGTTATATGTGACCGATCATTTACATGATACCTACATTCTTTTTTTTATTTACATTATATTTATATTTATTTTTCGATTTACATTATACGTACGTACGTATATTGATCTTATGTCAATGTGTATAGCTTCGATATATG
>OU964963.1:10165878-10178378 GCA_918808275.2 Dolichovespula sylvestris | reverse complement strand
TTAAGAACCGGACCAAGGTCGGCCGAGAATGGTCGAAGTTTAGAATAGAAAAAGAAGGAAAAGAAAAAGATAACAAAAGAAAATAAAAGAAAAGAAAAGAGTAGAGAAAAAGCGTTGAAAGAAGAAGTAAAAAGAACTGAATAATAGGTGCGTGAAGAAGTGGGGGTGGTGCGGTTTACCTCTTTGTTTCTTTTTTATTTATCTTCTTCGAACGTAAGTAACTTGTTTTGTATCGATACACGTGTGTGGCACGTCGTATCTATATATATATCCCTTTCTTTCTTTCCACCTTCCTTTCTCGTTGATGGACGACGCGTTTTATGCACTTGTTGTTATCGTTGTTTCCCCCTCGGAACGATAGTACGTTTAGTATCGCACGTGTCGTGTTGCGTAAAATCTTCGATAAAGAACTATTCAGAACGATGATGGATCCTCGACGATGTCGATGTCGATGTCGATGTCGATATTGATATCGATGTTGATATCGATGTAAACGATCTCGACAATGGCGGCGACGATCTTCAACGTACGGAATAATAATCCTCCTTCGATGTGTCCATCACTCGATATATAATTATATCGAAAACGTCGAACGTAATCGAGAAGAATCCTCTCTCTCTCTCTCTCTCGGCACAGAACGATCGTTGATTCGTTCGACAAAAAAAAACGATCGATTAGAACTGTATCGATATGTATCGAAAACGAACAAACAACAACAATAACTACAATAACAATAACAACAACAACAACAACAATAACAAAGTAGCCGATGATAGATATTTCAAATATCTATGAATGGTACATCGAACATCTCGGTCGCGATTTCAAACATTATTACATATATATATATATATATATATATATATATATATACATACATATACACGTATGTATCGAATTTAAAGAAAAAAATTAAAAAAAAAAAACGAGGAGAGAGAATGATAAAAAAACAAGATCGAAGAACGGAGAGTCCTGATCTTTTTTTTTTTAACGCGTCGTCTTCTCTCTCTCTCTCTCGCGCGGTGATTAAAAAAAAAATATATATATATATATATATTTTGTTTTGATATTCGGCTATTTTTTCGGTGACGTTACATAGCCGTGTATCGTCAGGGGCACGTTACGACGGACTGTTCCTACCGAGAGACATTGGTGGGGCTTTATAGTCTTAGCGACGGTACAGGATTTCCCCACCCAGGACCACATCAGTGATATATAACTTTAACACCCGCTCAGAGGTACATACATACATACAAACATACATACATACATACATACATACATCCATGCATGCATGCATGCATGCATGCATACGTACGTCCATGCATACATACTTACTCGCGTATATACGTACATACATAGGGATACATAAATACAAATACACCTCCTCCCCCCTCCTTATCCCTCCCCCCATTATAAATACATGTAACAAGTCTATCGAAGTTAATAACTCCGCCTCTCTCTCTCTCTCTCTCTCTCTCTATCCCTATCTCTATCTCTCTTCTATCTACTTACTTATTTACTTAATTATTTACCTACTCGGTTACTTACTTACTTGCTTGCTTATTTACTTATTTACTCATTTAACATAGTCATTTATCGTCTATCTACTTTGTTAATCGTCGTCGTTGTTCTTCACACTCTACTACTACACTACTACTACTACTACTACTATTACTATCACTATCACTACTTGCCGGCGCCTCTCGTCTGTAACGTCACCGTTTGCAAATGACGTCAGCGGAGAACGCATCCCAGGGAAATTTCATGAGTTTTGTAAACGCACTTCCCCCTCCACTCCCCCCTCCTCATCCTTCTCCATCTATCGTCAGCTCTAACTCTCCGTCTATTTATTTATCCATCTATCTATCCGTCTCTTTCTCTTTCCTTCCTTATTTCCTTCATTCTCTCTTTCTCGTTCCCTTTCTCTTATATATATATATATATATATATATATATATATATATATATATATATATATACATATATATATATATATATATTTCGTTCTATCCGTCCTACACGTTCCTTTTCCTCTAAAACTTTTCTTTTCTTTCCTTTTTCTTACGTTGGTTGAACTTTTCTACATCGATACTTGGCTTCTACAAACGTTATTGCCTAACCGATTAAAAGGACGACCTTCTTCCCTTCTTCTTTCCCTTCATCCTCTTCTTCTTCATCTTCTTCTTCTTCTTCTTCTTCTTTTTATTTCCCTTCGTCGTCTTCCTCTTCTTTCTCTTTTTACTCCTCGTCTACTTCTTCTTATTTTTCTTCTCTCCCCTCTTCCTCTTCTTTTCCTTCTACCTCATCTTCTTTTGCTTCTTTTCTTCTTTTTTTTCTTCTCGTTCTCGTGAAAAATACAGGGGAATGCTCGTTCTCGGTTTACAGGCAAAGTTTCGACGGACGATGATCGGTTTCGTGGTAAAACGTTAGCGACCGCGGAAAGACCGTCCCGAGAGATATTACAGTATTTTATTTCAACGAACGAATACTTGAAATTTTGTCTTACGCATGTATAATATTATTGCAATACCGATTAGAAGATCCTTGAAATTTGGTTTTTGTTGGGAATATTTTCTTCTTCCTTTTTTCTTTTTTTTTTATTTTTTATTCTTTTTTATCCGCACGTGTATCGATATTCGATAGTTTGTATAATTAATATATTATGTGTGTGTGTGTGTGTGTGTGTGTGTGTATATATATGATAAAATAGAAAATTTATGATACCGATTAGAATTTTGACAATTAAGTTAAATGGTAATATTTTTTTTCTTCTCTTTTTTTTTTTTTTTTTTTATCTACACGTGTATCTATATTCGATAGAATTTTATATACACGTGTCGTGTTAGATCGATCTTTATAATTCGTATAATTAATGTATATATATATATAGGATGGATTATGTCGGTTGTTATAATATTTTATTTTATAACTTTTATATATATTTTTCAAATATCGATTTGGTGATTTTATTACGTATACAGCGTGTACGTATATATATATATATATATATATATATATATATATATATATATATATATTTGTTTGTTTATTTATTACTCTTGTTATTTCATCCATTTAAATATTTCTATCTGACACACACACACACACACACTCGCGCACATAACTTCTATGATATTTCATTTCTGTCCAGTGTTTTTTAATACAATTTAAAACAATTACCAGATGAAATCATTTCTTCGACGATATTTCAAACTTCTATATATATATTTTTTTAAATAAATAAATAAATAAATAAATAAATAACCGAGTGGCGTTATTGATATTGAAAAATCGTGGTCGATGTTGGAACGTCGCGGGCATTGAAAAAAGAAATAAAAACAAAAAACAAAGGAAAGAGGGAAACGAATAATAAAAAGGGAAGAAATAAAAATAGATAAAAATCCAAGAAGAAAGGAGAGCCTATTAAAGCGTTTAATACAAATTTCATCGCGTGTAACGGATTCGTTTACGTCAAAGGAGAAAGACAAGACGTAATCCACTACTCTGATGTAGTCCGGTTCTCCTTCGGACTTTCCTGGTTAGGTTTCGCGCGAGTTAGCAAAAGGTTCTTTTTTCTATTTTCCCCGAAGTATCCTCCCGGAAACGATCCGCAAAGGATACTGATATTTCCGAGAATAATAAACGTGAAATAATGATTTTGAGTTCATTGAATATTCAAACTACTTATACCGTATTTATGAGCGCATTTCTATTCATTAATATATTTGTTCCGAAACTTAAAACTTGAAGTTGTTGCAACTTTTGTTCTTTTTTTTTTTTTTTCTTTATATTTTATGCATGAGAAACGAATAACGTAGACCATCGCCTCGGATAATAAATGTTTCAAATTGTTCAAGTTTATATATGTATATTGTATATACAGAGAGATACAGGCGCGCGCGCGCGCGCGCACGAACACACACACACACATACAAGTGAAATACATAGACGGTCTAAAAATTGCGTGCATTTCCGTGACCTTCATTTTACAGCGAGCATTTTAGATAACGATCTATATAATTCGTCATACAATTCTTGCTCGACTAACCGTAATAAAGTCCGCGCGAGTAATTGACTACTTTTAAGTTTCTCTAGTTTCTAGTTTCGCCTTTTATCGATAAGGGAAACGAATGGATTGATCGGCATTGCCGATCCGTTCTAAGAAAAAACGGAGAAAAGAATAAAAGGCGAAACAAACAAAAAAAAAAAAAATGTAAAAAGAAAAAAGAAAAAAGGAAAATGTCAAGAAGAAAGAAAAACAGAACAGAAATCTCGGACATTATAAATCGATAATGTATGTATGTATGTGTGTATGTATGTATGTATGTATGTGTACTTAATAATCGTCGGCCATATAAACGATGAAGTAAACCCTTATCGATAATCGTCGATGCGATTAAAAACTCATAAACGCGATTTGTATTGCCGGTGTGTCGATTGAATTACGTTTTTTCCTTTCTTTCCTCCTTTTTCTTTTTTTCTTTTTCAACTTTTATTTTTTCTCTCCCTCCCCTCCCCTCCCCTACCGTCCCCACCCACTCCCTCTACTTCCGATCCGTTCTTTCAATCCTTCTCGTCAAAGATTTCTTTCTTGATTTATTTATTTATTTATTTATTTATTTTCTTTTTTCACTTCCACGTTTCAGCCAAACGCGAAAATCATAACAGGCGAAGGCCATGAAAATCGTACTATCTTTCATCTTTTCTTTCGTTTTGTTTTGTTTCTCGTTTTTTTTTTCTTTTCCCCCGATAAATCACATTGCACCGATTATTGAACGTACGTATGATGTGTGTACGTATGTATGTACGTATGTATGTACTTATGCTTGTTCGATCGAGCGTGACTCGCGATTGGAAGATTGGAAGTTGATTTCGTTCCTTTTTTTTTTTTTTTTTTTTTTTTTTTTTTAATTTTATCGCCGCTCCAGACGTATGAATTTATGAGTTTGACGATTAGAATTCTTGTTTTCGAGTGTTTAAATTTTTAATCTCGTAAATATGATACATAAACATAATACATAAGTGCATATGTACATACGTGTGTATACATATATATATATATATATATATATATATACATATATATTATGAGCAATAAAAGTCAGTACCGTGTAAAAACTTTTGAAGGTCCCCCCAGTTTCAAAAAATCGTCACAACGTTTCGAAATGTGATCCCATAGAGATTTGTGAGCCCCTCCCCTCCCCTCCCCACCCCTCCCCACCCCTCCCCACCCCTCCCCACCCCTCCCCACCCCTCCCCACCCCTCCCCACCCCTCCCCACCCCTCCCCTCCCCTCCCAACTCTCCCCACCCCTACAATTTCGATCGTTAACGCGACCAATCGCGATGTAAATGAGGTGTAAAAAGAAAAAAAAAAAAAAAAAGAAAAAGAAAATGAAACCTGGGAGAAAGAAAGGTCGAATAGTCGAATTATTATGAATTCCTTTGGGTACCAATCATTAAGAATTATTTCATACTTATCCGTGGCGCAATGAACGTCGCAACAAACCCACATGCAAATTTACGCCATCGAACGCGTTCTTAAGAAGAAACATTACAGCAATACACGACGATATACGATCGATTGATTTAACTTATCGTTTAATTATTCGTACGACGATGGCTGTATTTTGTTGACAATGAATTATGTTAATACACGTTTTTACAACAATTTAATAACTACGTTCGATTTTTCCTCTTATCGTCAAGTACGTAAGCACGCACGCGTATATTTCCAATGTAATATATATATATGTATATATATATATATATATATATATATATTGAGAATGGATTCGTACGAATTGAAACGATGAAATTAGAGAGAGGGAGATAAACGAAAAAGGAAAAGAAAATACCAAAAACGAAAAGGAAACAGATAACGAGTCCCATTAATAAATTGCTTTTTGATGAATTAAAAAAACAAAAAAAAAAGAAAAATTCGTTTCACCATGTACGCGACCGTTGACGAAATTTCTTGATATAATATAATATAATATATATATATATATATATATATATACATGTATGCATATATAATACACACACACACATATATATATTGTTTTTTATTCTATTCGTGGAATAATCCAAAGCAAAATGATTTGATGGGGTATGGCGACGTAGGGTTAAGTGAGGCGTATCACGTTACATATTGACAAGTGTTAAACACTTATGAAAAAACGTCAAAGCTATTAACGGTGTATTGAGTTATAGTTCTTTTATTGATACCATAAATTATAATGGACGTGTTCGGGGTATCGCATCGTGTTGTGTTATTGATTACTTTACTCGTGACCATTTCTTCGCTCTCTCTCTCTCTCTCTTTCTTTCTCTCTCTCTCTCTTTCTCTCTCTCTCTCTCTCTCTCTCTCTCTCTCTCTCTCTCTCTCTTCCTTTTGACACTATAAAAACCATTGAGACCTCATTCGTAATTTCGATCGATCATACGAGTTGACAGGAGTAAAACGGATTCATTTAAAAATTACTAACACATAGAGACGTACACACAGACAGATAAAGAGAGAGAGAGAGAGAGAGAGAGAGAGAGAGATTTATTCGCGAGTTATTATCCATTTTTATTCCTACAAGAAAAAAAAAAAAAAATATTTCTCTTCCTCAATATTCAACGTTATCGTATTAGATCGATTTTATTTCCAATAATAATAATTATAATATTAATAACAATAATAACAATAATAATAATAATAATAATAATAATAATAATAATAATAATCGTAAAGAAATATGGTGATAAGGTAATAGTAAAGATCTCTATACCCAAATCAAATTTAGACGGTCCCTTCGTATCTCTCCTACCCCTCCTCTTCTCTTCTCTTTCTTTCCTTCATTCTTTCTTGTTCCTCGATTCTTTCTACCGTCCCTTTTCTTTCCTTTTTTAAATGAGGATTCGACTGGTTTTTCCAGTTACCCATACCTTCTCTACCGGTAGAACCCACGGGTATAATCTACTCCTCTCTTCTCTTCTTTTCTCTCTTCTCTCTCGATCCATAGCTAAGTTCTTCCATCTCGCGAGACGATCGAAGATATCAAACTCATCGTCGTGATATTCACAATTCATTATATTAAAGTCAACGATCCTCTCTCTCTCTCTCTCTCTCTCTCTCTCTCTATATATATATATATATATATATATATATATATATATATATATATATATATATATACATATATCTTTATGTTTCTCTATCTCTGTCTCTCGTGTTCGTCATAATAACATCGGAAACATTTATATACTTTCTTACTCGGAATGACATAAAGAATACAAATCCCTTCCTCCATCCCTCCCTCTCTCTCACTCTCTCTCCTTTTTTTTTATTTTTTTGATCGAACACGATCGTTCAATACAAAAAAAAAACATGTATATATTTTTTCTTTTCTTTTTTTTCCTTTATTTTATTTTTTTTTTTTTCGTTACTCCTTTCCTCGGTCGAATGAAATCATTCGCAACAAGTGTTGATATTATTTTTCTTTCTTCATTCTCTCTCTCTCTCTCTCTCTCTCTCTTTTCATTAGAAACGATCGCTTTTGTTCCTGTTCCTACGATTAGTTAGTTATTATTATTATTATTATTATTATTATTATTATTATTATTATTATTCGAACCGGAAAGAATGACTCGTCAATATCTTATCTTGTACATTTTAAACTGCCGTAAGTTGAAAGTGTAACCGTACGATTTTTTTTTTTCTTCTCTAGATCGTTCCTTTCTCACTGATAAATATCGCTCGACTTAAAGTCTCGCGTTTTACTTGACTAACTACGTGATTACACACGTTTTATACACAGTCACATGCGGTGCGAGCGTAGATACATACACGTACAAATTTAAAGTGTAATACATACCTTACGTGTATGTATAAATATATCTCGAAAACGTCAGGGACATTTATTAAACGGTGGTATCCAACCGTGTTAAATATTACACACAGTCAGTGGAAATTTATCATTATCCGATAGTCAAATAATATTATTTGCGTAACAGACAGTTCGTACTGTTTTTTTTTCTTTTCTTTTTTTTTTTTTTATTTTTAATTACCCTTTATATCGTCAAATATTGTCTCAGACATTTGATCGGTTTACGTTACGAATAAAAGTAAAAAGAAGAAGAGGAAAGAAAAAAGAAAGAAAGGAAGAAGATTTCCAAGGAAACCTCGTTGCATCAGACAAATATGTTGTGTTCGTCGATTTACCGAAGATACATCGTTTTTCTCTACTTTGTTTTCTTTCTTTTTTTTTCTTTTTTTTTTTTTTTTTTTTACGTTATTCTCTTATTTTTCTTCCTTTTATCGATTTTCACACATCTTTGCCGATAAGAAGTAATATATTTCATACATATATCTACGTATAAACACTATGTAAAATTTATTATTTACGTTTCCGTTGTACGATGCAAATGAAAAATAATCGAATATATATATTCGAATTTTTGATTATCGAATAAGAGGACGGGGTTACACATCGATAAATAAAGTTTATATTATTTCGCTACGTAATAATCGTGACTGACAAATAACGTTAATGGATGCGAACCGGTTATTACGTTTCGTGCAATAAAAGATAATCGAATATGGTATTGTTTTGTGATAACTTGAAAATATGATGGTCCACCACGTTGCGAAAATATTTATCGCTTTACGCACTTATGTGCATATACGTACGTATATCTTTTATCTTTTTTCCACTCCTCTTTCACTATTTTTCTTTTACTGTTTCTTTTTCCTCTCCCTTCCCCACCCCCGCCCCCCCCTTAATCATTCTCCTACTTCTTCTTTTTTTTTTTTTTTTTTTTTTTTAAATCACTTCAAATCGCAGTTGTTATTGTCGTCGTGTTGTGCCAATAGATTGCAGTTATCTACATTAACGATCGCAGGGAACTTCCTTACCTACTTCGCGTTATTTCACATTGACAAGGTCGTGTCTCGTCCGTTTGTTCGATCGAAAACAATTTTTTTCCTTTTCTTTCTGTTTCTTTTTTCTCTTTTCTTTTTTTCTTTTTTTTTTCTTTTTTTTTTTTTTTTTTTTTTTTTAAATAACCGTCCCATACGATCAATAAGTTATCAAGGCGGGAAGATTTATCTTAATTTTTTTTTTTTTTTAATTTTACTCTTGGTTTTCGTCGTTTAATTTGATTTTTTTTCGTCGTGCTCGTTCACCTTCCGGTTAATTATTCTGATTAAACGAGGAAAGCATATTATGTTCAACGTCGTTGACGATAAGATCATAAATTATATAAATGCCGAAAGAGACGAGTTTAAAGTTTTAGTTCGAAAAGTAAAGGAAAGAGAGAGAGAGAGAGAGAGAGAGAGAGAGAGAGAGAGAGAGAGAGAGAGAGAGAGAGAAGAAAAATAAAGAGCGTAAAGATAATTTTAATCGTACGATCGCAGACAAGAATCGATTTCGACAATATTTGATCGAGAGTAGATAGTAGGAAGGAGGGATTAATTTTTTTTTCTTCTTTTTTAATTATTCTCTCCTTCCTTTTTTTTTTTATTTTTTATTTTTTCGTTCTTTCTTCTTACAACGCGACAACGCGAGGTATAAAAGTTCGTTTTAGCGTTAGTGGGATCGACGATTTGGTTAGTTTCAAATTCACACAAACTGAGTTGACATATTAAGATAAACGTGACGATCCATTGTAAAAGATATGACGCGACTATTTTTTACTTACTTATTTTCTTTTAATATTTTTTTTTTGTTTCTCGTTTCTCGTTTCGTCCTTAATGTTTTTTTTTTTTTTTTTTTCATTTTTTCTTCTTTTTCGTTTGTAACAACCAACGAAATTATATGATGTCGTTCGACATGCATTTATACGACGGTACGAAAGATATTATAATGTCGCAATGTTTTAAGTGTCGTACACTTATTAAACGACCAACATACAAGTTTATTCTTATATTGAAATTGTTCGATAACTTATGTCTAAACAAATAGTGCTATACAGTGTACAACAGTGTACATATATATATATATATATATTTCTCTTTTTTCGATCGAAAATTTTTGATACCCCATATACAAATAAATAACGCAATATGGTGCTCCCGTTTTCATTCGACAATTTTCAATATTTCACGTTATAAACAAATAAAGCTCCGTTAGTATTTTCCTTTTTCTTTCCTTTCTTTTTTCTTTCTTTTTGGTTTTTCGAAAACGTTCCATACCTCGCGTTTAAATAAATAACCCCGTGCAGTTATTCCCGTTTCCCTTTTTATCGAACAGAAAAATTTCGAATGTTTCATATCCGTATAGAAAGGGGGAAAAAAAAAAAAAAGAAACACCCTGTATTACCTTGATATCGGAAAATTTTTTTCAATGATTCGTACTTCAATCTATCATCAACGCTCAGCCCCCTCCCCCCTCCCCTCCCCCCACCCCGTTACGACATTTAAACAAACGTTCTTCGATATCTTTTGCGTGTGTGTATCGAGTGTGTAAGAATTGATCGATGGTTCGATTTTTTGATATTTTTTTTTTTTCTTTTTTAAATCGCCGAGCGCTCGCAATTTGATTTTTTTCTCGTTAATGAAAAAATTCGCTATGGAAGAGACAGAGACGGAGACAGAGACAGAGACAGAGAGAGAGAGAGAGAGAGAGAGAGAGAAAGGGATCGAGCCGGGGAATAAAGAAAATAAAGGGGATGGTGTGGGATAAGGGGAGGGTAGAGGAAGAACAAACAAACAAACGAATAAACAAATAAACGATTGAATAAAACGTGACCAGACTTACTTGTTTGATTTTCCGTAATCCTCGAGTTTCTTTTTTAATCTTCCTTCTTATAACGCCGGTCAAGGAATCCAAGCAGCAGATAAAATTGCCACTTCACTCATCGTCGGCTAACCTTGCACTAAACTACATCGTCGCGGTCATGCCGCGATGATAACAAAAGTTACGAACGTTATAGGACATATTTTAGAGAGACAGAGAGAGAGAGAGAGACAGAGAGAGAGAGAGAGAGAGAGAGAGAGAGACCCCGGCATTTAATCGGAACACCGTTAGTAGGACAACAATGTCCGCCATCCCCCTTCTCTCTCTATTATATTTTTTTCTTTTTTTTTTTTTTTTTTTTTTTTTTTTAACAACGAATGGACCTAATTACAATTCTTAATTTTTACTTTCAATTCTTTCCTTCTTTCTTTTTTTTTCTTTTTTTTTTTACAACGAATGGACGTAATTACAATTCTTAATTTTTACTTTCAATTCTTTCCTTTCTTCTTTTTTTTTTTTTATTTCTTTTCTTTTTTTTACAACGAATGGACGTAATTAAAATTCTTAATTTTTACTTTTAATTCTTTCCTTCATTTTTTTTTCTTTTTTTACAACGAATGGATGTAATTACAATTCGTAATTGTAACTTTCAATTCTTTCCTTCTTTCTTTTTTTTTCTTTTTTTTTTACAACGAATGGACGTAATTACAATTCTTAATTGTAACTTTCAATTCTTTCCTTCTTTCTTTTTTTTTCTTTTTTTTTTTACAACGAATGGACGTAATTATAATTCTTAATTTTTACTTTTAATTCTTTCCCTCTTTCTTTTTTATTCTTTTTTTTTTTTTTACAACGAATGGACGTAATTACAATTCTTAATTGTAACTTTCAATTCTTTCCTTCTTTCTTTCTTTTTTTTTTTTACAACGAATTGATGTAATTACAATTCGTAATTGTAACTTTCAATTCTTTCCTTCTTTTATTTTCTTCTCTTTTCCTTTTCTTTTTTTTTAACAACGAATGGACGTAATTACAATTCTTAATTGTAACTTTCAATTCTTTCCTTCTTTCTTTCTTTTTTTTTTTTTACAACGAATGGACGTAATTATAATTCTTAATTTTTACTTTTAATTCTTTCCTTCTTTCTTTTTTTTTTTACAACGAACGGACGTAATTACAATTCTTAATTGTAACTTTCAATTCTTTCCTTCTCTTTTTTTTCTTTATATATATATATATATATATATATTTATATATGGTAGAATTTCTTTCGTTAATTTTCTCTCTCTCTCTTTTGTTTTCTTTTTTCTTTCTTTTCTTTCTTCTCTCGAACGATAACGGAGAAGACTACGACTACGTGGACGAGTAATTTCGTAAGTATTATTTTTTTTTGCCATTAACTTCGTACGAAGCGATAGGGCGGTGGGAGGCGGGGGGGGGGGGGGGGAGTAGTGTGGCTGCGGAGGGGAAAGCATAAAGGAAAGGAAATAAATTTTGTAATTTTAAAGAAAAGAAAAATAAAATAAAATAATATTGTCCAAACGAAGTAGATAACGAACGTATTTAGAAGATTTGTCGACCTACTGAAAAAACAACGAGATACTAACGTCGGTCGTAATCGTACGAAGGTCTTCACGTCGGGATACCTTATCTCTTTTTTTTTTTCTTCGCGTCGCGTCAATTCTCTCGTACTCTTTTTCTCGGTATTTTCGCGGAACGCGAGAGAAAGGGATAAGAAATTGGGCGTGGGGGTTGGGGAGGGGGGCGGGAG
>OU964963.1:10155878-10163378 GCA_918808275.2 Dolichovespula sylvestris | reverse complement strand
ATTTTTTCTTTTCTTTTTTTTTTTTTTTTTCGCTTGTTTTCTTTCTTTTACCTTTTCTTCGTTTCGAGGGAGGGCCATAGAAAAAAATAAATACGTTCCTTATATAATCCTCGTTAATTAGATTCAATGATTAAAAGTCTTGATTTAACTTTGGTCTCGTGTACTTTCTTCTTCTTCTTCCTCTTCCTCTTCTTCTTCTTCTTCTTTTTTTTTTTTTTTTTCTTTTTTTTTTTTCTTTTATCTTCTTTTCTTTTCGCAGTTCTCTATTTTCTTATCTCACGACGATCGGCGATATATCGAAACGATTATTAAAGTAGTTCCTCGTTATCATCCGATACGCCGTACATTTGCGGTCTTCTTTCATCTTGTTGATTTTGCTGGTGTTGTCTCTGTATTGCTTGTTGCTTTTGAAAGAGCGCGATACTTGCGGCTTTGTAATTGATCGGCCCGTAAGAACGATAATCGACATCGGCATAATCCAAATCAGAAAATCCCGGACTGAAGGCCTGTTGGAATAATTGACACGTTCTTTTTTGAAATTACGTAATTGAATTAGGTTCGACGAGTGGACGTTAAAAAAAAAAGCAAAAAATAGAATCAAGTACGTAATATTATGGACACAGGTTGCGTGCATATAAATGGCACGGTATCGAACTTGTACGTACTTTTTGAATATTTATCGTATATTCTTTGGACACCCTGTATGTGTGTGTGTGTGTGTGTGTGTGTGTGTGTGTATCATTTGTATGTATGTATATATCTATAAGAAATTGGACTAATACCTTATTCGGTGGCGCTTGGATACCATGAAACGGTAAATTTTCATAAAACGTTTTTGTTGTACCGTCCGCCATTGTTTCCGTCATATTATTCGCCTGATTGTTGTTTCCATTTTCGTTCGAGTCTGAAAGAATATTCGTACGTATCGATTTTATTAATATTGCTTAGATTTCGCTTATGAATATATAAATGTGTGCCATTAATTACGACTGCAGACTAGGTCATGTATACATATATATATGTGTGTGTGTATGTGTGTGTGTGTGTGTGTGTTAGCGTAATCATTCGTACCATTTAAACGAGACAGATATCATTTAAACTTTTATCGATCTATGCTCGTAATAGAGAAAAATTTCTTTCTCGATATCGATAAACTTACGAAACAAAAAATACACCAAAAGAAAAATATTTTTTCGAAAAGTATTCTCAATTAATTTCCTTCGTAACGTTGATATTTTATTTAATTACAAAATTCTTCCTAGGGTCGAGCGAGTAATGTTTCCTTTTTTTTGTCTTTTTCATTTCATTTCATTTCATTTTATTTTATTTTATTTTATTTTATTTTTTTTCCCCATTAAATATTTCAACACCGATCGGATCAGCGTTGTGTAGCAATGAATATATCGAATTTTGCAAGAGAACGATCGAAAAAATTTTGCCGCCTTCCTTCCGTCCTTCCTTTGTTCTTTTTTGGCTTTTAACAAACGTCGTAATTAATCGGCGCGCATGTACACATATAAATACATATACATTAAAAAAAAATGGAAAATTACTTACATTTGATTTGCTTCCTTTTACGCCTGCAAATTATTAATATGACCACGCAGATGATAATTATCGCAAGTATTATGATAATCGATACGATTATCGCGATCAGTAAAAGATTACCGTCCATACGATACCACCAGGGTACGTCTCCTGTAAATAAAATCAAATAAAATAAAACAAAATAAAATAAAATAAATAAAAAAAAAGGGGTTAAAAAAAATGAGAGAGAGAGAGAGAGAGAGAGAGAAACGAACGTACGGAGAGACGACGTACGATTTTTTGTTTCCCCTCTCCCCACCCTCCACCTCCACCGCCACCAAATTCGATTCATACAAATCCGTCGAAAGAGGAGAAAGGTGGGTGGGTTGATGGGATGGTTGGGTGGTTGATACGAACGAGAGGTAATCGATTCGTTTAATGTATGTGCACGAGTTTCTGTTGCAAATGAAAACGAAAAGAAAAAAATAAAATAAAAAAAACATAAATACAAAAAAAAAAATAATCTCTCTCTCTCTCTCTCTCTCTCTCTCTCTCTCTCTCTCTGTGTGTGTGTCTCTGTCTTTCTCACCGGTTATATCCAACTCGCAGGCGGTTGACTGGCCGATCGAATTGTTGGCTATGCACACGTACGTACGAAATTTCAATATGGTTGTGTCCAAACGTACGTAGCTTATCCCATCCTGAATCTCGAAATCTGGTACTACAGTTTCGTTGTCATATTCTACGGACCAGATAAAATTGATTTCCTCGGGATTTCCAATTGCCGAACAGCTTATGTAATCCTGCTGATCCTTCAATCGTTCCCGCTGCATGTGACAGTCAGGCTTAACTGCGCGCAGAAAAGAGAGAGAAAAAAGAAAAAGGAGGTACGGGGCGGAAAAACTTTCTTTTTTTTTTTTTTTTTCCGACGAAAAGGCGCGTCGGGCGACGTCGTAGAGGAGGAGAGAAAAAAAAAAAGAAATAAAAAATAAAGAAAGTAAACAAAAATTCAAAAGAAAATTACAGAGGAGAAAGGGAATCCGGGGAGTGGGGAGGGGGCGGGGGTATTGGTAGGTGAAATTAAAAGATAAACGTTGAAAAAACAAAAGCGGACGAAAAAGGAAACTAGATGATCGAATGAAAGTAAAGTCAATATAAAATATATAAAGTCGATATAAAAGTAAAATTAAAAGGAAAATATAAATATAAAATATAAATAAATAAATATATATATATATATATATATATGTATGTATGTATGTATGTATGTATGTATGTATGTATGTATGTATGTATGAAAATAAATATAAATGTAAAAATAAATTAAACGAAATAAAAAAATTATAAATATATATATATATATATATATATATATATATATATATATAGATAAATAATGATATAAAATAAGTACATTGCACGTTCACCACAAGGGAAATATTTCCTTTCCCATGATGATTTGATGCCTCGCAATAATACGTCCCATTGCTGCGCCTTGGTATAGGAGTATTTAAATCGAGTATTTGTCCTTTAATTATAGTATCGTTCGAACCCTCGCGGAACCATCTGAAGGTCGCGTTTGGATAAGCCTTTGCGTCGCAACTGACAGTTTCCGGTATAGTGTCCACCGTCACGTTTATTATCTTCTTTGAGATCGTCATGTTCTCCGGTGGGACTAAACGATAATTGAATAATTAATTAATTAAAAAAAAAAAAAAAAAAAAAAAAAAAATTAAAGAAATCACAAGGAAAATATTTGATTAATAAATCAATTAAAAAAAAAAAAAAATCATTAAAGAAATCGCAAAGAAAATATTTAATTAATTAATTTAAAAAGAAAAAAAAAGAAATATTAAGACATCGACGTTTTCATCGTGGACGATTAAAATTTACGAATGTATACGATCGAAATGAAATGAAATAAAATAAAATAAAATAAAACAAAATAAAATGAAACGAAACGAAATGAAACTAAATAAATGAAGAAAGAAAAAAGCAAAACACACACAAACACACAGACTTACATTCTACGTGAAATTGCGTGGTACTTTCTATGGGTGTCCCAATACCATTGTCGCTGCTTTTACAAGTGAATTTGGCGTCATCGTCAATGTGATCGAGACGTCCATTCGTTAATGCGGTCAGGTTCCATGTTAAATTCGATCGTATACTTTGGAAATGATTCCTCTCGTAATCCAACGGTATATAATCGTTCGTTAGATAATAACGATCGGTCGTATCGAAATCGATCAATTTATCGTTCCTATACCAAGATATGTTACACCCTGGTACGCACTCGATCCGACAAACCAGGCTAACGTTTTTCGAATTGTAAACGAATCCTTGATAATTTTCCAGGGCTTGAATGAACGTAGGTGCCACTAATGACCATAATAAAGAGAAACAAAATATGAATTAAATAAATAAATAAACGATGTTTTTTTTTTATTTTTCTTTTTTATTCGTTCGAATCAGTTTAATCCTTAAGTTACACGGTTACATAATTTTCTAAAGGTATGTGCATATTAATGCGTCGGTCCGTTGCAACGCTAAGCGGGTCGGGAAGACCTAACAAGAGAAAAAAAAAAAAAAAGAAAAAAAGAAAGGAAACCAAATAAACAAGATAATTAAAAATTCAGAAAATTTAATTGAAAAAACCGATCGATTAAAAACGTAAGAAATGAATTAGCACGTACTCTCGCTCGGATATCATTGTTAACGAACACGATCTCTCACTTTTAGATTACAACGTAAACAAAATTTTATACTCGTTAATCGTTCTTCTACGATATTTAATTAGGCCATAAGGTATCATCCTCTTAAAGAGAGCGATATCGTTTGATATGAATTATTTGGGAGACCAGAAAAAAGAAAAACAAAAAAGTAAAAAAAAAAAGAAAAAAAAAAGAAGAAGAAGAACAAACAAGAAAAATTACCTGACACATCGATCGACGTCGTAGCAGGATATCCGTCGCCCGCGTCGTTCGTAGCCATGCACGTGAAGTTAGCCGCAACCTTAACGTCGACCGACTCGATATCGAGGAGGGAATTGGTTTGATCCGTTAGCCTGTACAAATCGCGAAACCATTTGAAACTGTTTATTATCGGTCGTCCAGGATCAAGGACCGAACAGGCGATGGTTAGTCGTTGTCCCTTCACAACTTGTCTCGGTTCGTAGGATATCGTTGCTGAGCCAGGCTTATCTATCGGATTTAATACACGTGTGTGTTGGTTTTTGATTTGTGCATAGGTAAATACGTACGTCGGATCTTATTCAAAATCGATTTGAGAAAGAAATAGAAAGAAGATGGACGAGAAGGAGATGAAGAACGAACATAAAAAAAAAAAGAAAGAAATAAAATGAAGTAAAATGAAATGAAATGAAATGAAATGTAACAAAAAAAAAAAAAAAAAAAAAGAAATAAAAACGTACAATAAATCGTGACCGATGTACTAGGAGACATGGGACCCCAACCGGCTTCGTTTCTACCCTCGCAAGAATAATCCCCATGGAAGGAACGTCCAACGGCTTCCAATAACAGTTTGCTCGGGTCAATGTCGCAAATACTCGTGGATTCTTCGGGGAACGTTGACGTTATCGTATTGTTGTTGTTGTTGTTGTTGTTGTTCATCGTACAGTCCGGTAGTTCCTTTAAAAGGTCACCGTCCAAGTACCAACGTACGGCCGTTAGATATTCCGGATTTCCAGATAGTACAGTGCAACTCAGCGACACGTTCAAACGTTCCTCCTCGTTCACCGGTGTACCAGGTTCCGATATCACTTCGACCGAAGGTTTATCTGAAGTAGAAACCCATTGAGAATGAAAATGACATTAAATTTTATTTTTTTCTATTTTACCGTATATATATATATATATATATATATATATATATATATATATATATACACACACACACATACACGTACGTACGTACGTATCTATGATATATATAATATATACTTATACATATCTGAATCTACGTAACACACGCAAACACACACACATATATATACACAATACACGTACAGCAGTCAAACGCATATATATATATATATATATATACACGTGACTATTACGTACACGCGCGTACGGATCTCTATACTCACATAAAACGGACACATTTACGTTCTCCTTCGAGCTCGTAGAGCCAACGCTATTCTCTAAAATGCATTTATAGGAACCCATATCGGTGGCGGTGGCATTCTTTACGATTAATGCCGTATTAAACGTGATACCGCCCTCGTAACGTTCCTCGTCCAATGTTAACTCCAGATCGTCCTGTAACCTGTTAAGAAAATACAAGTTAAGGTAAACGATGGAAAGGCGATCATTTATTTCTTCTTTTGCCCTATCACCATACCCACCCAACCCTCGTCTCAATCATCAACCCCCGAACCCTATGTCCGACCAATCCCCACCCTCCACCACCCCTTTTATCCCACGTCAACCTCGTGCTCGGGTTTTACGAACGAACAACGTCATATCATCTTTTGTCGGACTTCGTTCGATCGTTTCGAACGTTTCTCTTTTCTTTTTTTTTATTTTCTTTCTTTTTTCGTTCTTTTCTTTTACCCTTTCATTCATCCTCTCTCTCTCTCTCTCTCTCTCTCCCCTCTTTTTCTTTCTCTCTGTCCCACACTTTCTTTCCTCATCCTTTCTTCTTTTCCTTTGTTTATTTATTTCATTTTATTTCATTTTATTTCATTTTATTTCGGTCTATTTCGTTTATATTTTTTCTTACTTTCTTTTTAATTTTTTTTTTTTTTTTTTTAATTGAAATCCTACACCTCAAAGAGGATAAGAACTTGCCATTGTAATTTCGTGCAAACTACGTTGGCCCCTTTTTTTACAAACAAATTACAATTCTCCCTCTCTCTCCCTCTCTCTCTCTCTCTCTCTCACACTTTCTTATCCGCGCCCTCTCACTCTCCTCGCCCTTACCATCCTCTCACCCCTGCCCCATCCATTCTCTTTTTTTCATTATTCTTTGATTTCGAGGCAAAGGCGAGAAGCAAAAGTCCGAGAGCGAACAACGAATATAAAAATATGTTTTTTCTCTTTCTTCTTTTCTCTCTATCTCTCTCTCTCTCTCTCTCTCTCTATCTCTCTCTCTCTGTTCAATGTTTGATAATGAAGAGAGCCTTTAATAGAAACGAATACATCGTAGTGTTTGTGCGGGTGGGTTGGTGGTAGAGAGGGTGGTGGGGGTAGAGGGAGGGTGGGAGGGTGGGGGGAAGAGGGAGGATTGGAAGAGGTGCTAGGGGTACAAGCGAGGGTGGTGGGGGGACGGGGTCGGGGACCGGGAACGGGGGATGGTTAAGAAGAACGAAAGTAAAGAAAAGAAAAAGTATGAGAGAGATAGATATAAAGAGAGAGAGAGAGAGAGAGAGAGAGAGGAGTAGAGAGAGAGAGAGAGAGAGAGAGAGAGAGAGAAAATGAGAAACATCGCTTTCCTGGCCTCCTTTCGTCGAAAGAGAGCCAGTTACGTTTTACTTACACATTTTACGGAATTGTATAGAAGGACTAATGAATATTTTTACCATTTACTTCTTACCACCGTTGAAAGGGAGCTTTGTGAAAGTAAGAGAGAGAGAGAGAGAGAGAGAAAGGGAAAGGGAAACGGGAAGGGAAACGGGAAGGGCTGGCTTTGAATTAAGGTCAACTCTTCGTTGGCAGATGGATGAATCGATAGGGATCATTGATACCACCAACGAACGAACTGAACTGTACTGAACTGAACTGAACAGAACTGAACTGAACGAAAGAACGAAGGAAAGATTGTGACAAATTTTGGAACGGTGTCATTGAAAAATAAGAAAAAAAAAAAAAAAGAAAAAATAGATGAACAAATGAAAGTAAAAGAAAAGGGGTAAAGGTGAAAGTGGGAAAGGAAGAGGATAGGGGAGAAGGGATATATATATATATATATATATATATATATATATATATTCGTTTCGTGGATAAAAGAAAA
>OU964963.1:10145878-10153378 GCA_918808275.2 Dolichovespula sylvestris | reverse complement strand
CGTCGTCGTCGTCGTCGTCGTCGTCGTCAACTTTTCTTTTTATACTCTTTTTTTTTCGTTTCGTTTTCTTTCGCTTTGGAAATATTAGCAGCCAAGCGAATAAACGAGAAACGAAGGTTACGAACGAAAGTGGAGTGAAGAAAATAAAAATAAAAAAAAAAAAAAAACGTAGAACACGGATACATACATACATATGCATATACATATACATATACATATACATATATATATATATATATATATATATATATATATATAGCGATAAAAGACGAATCGAATTGGGGGCGGGGGCGGGGGTGGTTGGAAACTTACGTTTTCAAATATTTTCGTCTCAAATAGTTCGTATTTGTCGTTACTGGCGGTCAATGGTTCCGATCCATTGTACCAAGTCACATTGGCGGCTGGCCTGGCCGAACTTACGGTACATTGTAACAATATTTTCGTTCCCTGTACGGCGTGACCGACCACTCCGCTCAAATCCATCTTCAATGGGCGTACTGAGGGGAATAAAAATGATATGACGGTTCAAAGATACGATGATAACATTGAAAATATTATTTACGTACGTACGAAGTATACGTAGGTACGTACGTACGAAATGGAAAAGTATGGAAAAAGGAGAGTAGTGGGGAGGGGGTGGGGGGTGGGGGTGGGGGAGAAAAAAACGAGCACAAACGCGCAGGAACGAACGGATGGATGGACGTAAGGACGCTTACCGTGAATGTCGAGTTTAATGTCGTCGGTGATGGGTTCTAGAAGAGCAACGCTGTTGACCTTGCACGTGAAAACATCTCCTAGCTCCTCGCGAGTCACTTGCATTTTCAAGGAGCTCATACCGCTGCCTATGCCATTGGCGTCGACCGTCGACGATTCTACGGCTGAAAGAATATAATTCATGAAAATGATCTCGGTAGGTACTTTGGGAGAGAGAGAGAGAGAGAGAGAGAGAGAGAGAGTATGTATATACATATCTCCTTTCGATGCGCCTCTCTATCTCTCTCTCTCTCTCACTCTTTCAGTCTCTCATTCTCTCTCTTTCACTCTCGTTTGTCGACGAACAAGCGCTACGTGACACGTTTTCTTTGATAGGATATCTACCTACCATACTCTTTCTCCATATATATATATATATATATATACACATACACATATATATATACACACTTACATATGTATGTAAAGGTAGACAGTAGATATATATACATATGTAGACGCATATGCAGATATAGATACAGTGTAAACTCAGCGCGAACGTTAATCGGGATTAAGGGAATATTCTTGGTCGACCCTAAGGTACCGTTAATTCCTTCGTACATGTTACGTTAATCGCGTTAAGTCGCGAGTAAGAGCCGAGGTCGTCTTCTAACTAATCGACTTCTCCGCACCCACCCCTATCCACCCTAACCTCCTCTCCCCAACCCCCAACCCTCTCCCGATATAACGCTTTGGCCCGAGAGATGGAAACTTCTCTTAGAACGACGCGTAACGCTAACTTTTCTCATCATACGTTACCGCAGTCTCTTAGTACGTCCTCATCGACTACTATACTAACTACCCCATCCTATATCCGTAATACTTCTCGAATCTCAGACTAGCCTTCTCTTTCTCTCTCTCTCTCTCTCTCTCTCTCATTCTTTCTCTCTATCTCTCTTTCTCTAACTCTTTTTATCAACGATTTTAGTTATCATTATCATTATTATTATTATTTTTTTTTTATTATTATTATTATCGTTCATCCTTAATACCACTGTTATTATTATTATTATTATTATTATTATTATTATTATTATTACCATTATAACTCCTCTCAATCGTTAATCACGTACCCGGTTTCACTAAACCACCTCCCAACCCCACTCCAACCACCCACCCACCCACCGACCGGCTCAAAACCAGCGGTCGATTACGTTCTCGTTCTCGTACTCATTCTCGTACTCTTACTCGTCGGATAAAACAACTCTCTTGCGATTAGTTAGAATAAAATAAAAAAAAAAACAAAAAGGAAAAGAAAAATTTCTCCCAAAACGATCTCAAAATCGAAATAGATTACCCGAACGAAAGGAGGTTATAACTAACGTTATAATAAAATTCGTCGAAACTGGTCCATCTACTGGTCAAACGTTTTACGGAATATTAACCCCCTTTCCCTCCCCTCCACCTATCAATTTATCCGTCCGTCAATTCATCGATTCGTCGATTGGTCGATTCGTCAATTCTTCGATTCGTCAATTTTTCAATTTTTCAATTCGTCAATTCGTCAATTCGTCAATTCGTCAATTCGTCAATTTTTCAATTTTTCAATTCGTCAATTCGTCAATTCTTTAATTCGTCAATTCGTCAATTCGTCAATTCATCAATCCGTCAATTCGTCAATTCGTCAATTCGTCAATCCGTCAATTCTTTAATTCGTTAATTGTTTAATTCGTCAATTCTTTAATTTGGCAATTCGTCAACTGGTAAATTCGTCAATTCGTCAATTCGTCGATTCGTCAGTTTGTCAATTCGTCGATTCGTCAGTTTGTCAATTCGTCGATTCGTCGATTCGTCAATTCGTCAATTTGTCAATTCGTCAATTCTTTAATTCGTCAATTCGTCAATTCGTCAATTCATCAATCCGTCAATTCGTCAATTCGTCAATTCGTCAATCCGTCAATTCTTTAATTCGTTAATTGTTTAATTCGTCAATTCTTTAATTTGGCAATTCGTCAATTGGTAAATTCGTCAATTCGTCAATTCGTCGATTCGTCAGTTTGTCAATTCGTCGATTCGTCGATTCGTCAATTTGTCAATTCGTCAATTCGTCAATTCGTCAATTCGTCAATTCGTCAATTCGTCAATTCGTCAATTCGTCAATCCGTCAATTCGTCAATTCGTCAATTCGTCAATCCGTCAATTCTTTAATTCGTTAATTCTTTAATTCGTCAATTCGTCAACTGGTAAATTCGTCAATTCGTCAATTCGTCGTTCGAAAAATTTCACGTTTATCATCGTATTGTTTACCCGTTTACACGACGTCCGGTTTAAGGATTATCGAACGTACGAATCGGCGTACGATTAGAAATAAAACGATGCATGGGGGTGTCTGGGGGGGGGTTGAGGAGAAATCCCTTACCTTCGAGCTGTTGATCGCCCTTAAACCACTGCACCGTGGGAACGGGTCTGCCCTTGCCGCTCTGGCAGGTCAATGAAATGGTCGAACCTTCGTCTATTGGCCCGAACGTAGCGTCAGGACTTAAAATGTTCTTTGTGTTCTCGTCGATGACATGCACGTTAACGGGTTTTACTGAAATAAAAGCCGGCAAAGGAGGGTGGGAGGACGAGGGACGGGGGGTGGGAGGGTGAGATGGATTAAAATGAAAGCAGCTGTAGATACTTCTTTTCCCCCCTTTTTTTTCCACCCCGACCCCGTCATTCTTTTTCTTTCTCCTTCTTTCGCTCCCGCTCTCACCTCTCACCCCCTCTCTCTCTCTCTCTCACTCTCTCTCTTTTACTTTCTCTCTCTCTCTCTCTCTCTCTCTCTCTCTCTCTCTCTCTTACTCTCGTCGTTCCTTTCATTTCGGCCCCGATCGCGACGAATAAAAAGTAGAAAAGGAAAGAAAGAAACTTCGAAAGGTAAAGTGGAAAAATCGAAGAGAACTTAGAGTTAGGTAGGTAGGTAGGTAGGTAGGCAGGTAGGTTGGTAGGTTGGTAGGTTGGTTGGTTGGTAGGTAGGGGGTTGCACGTGGCCTAAATAAATAAAAAAAAAAAAAAAAAAAAATAAAGAAAAAAAAAGAACGTACCGAGGCTCGACCAAGCGAGCGAGCGAGCGAGCGAGCGCCTCGAAAATAATGTTAATTAACTTTTATATTTTGTTTTGTTAAAAATGAAGTCAAAAAAAAAAAAAAAGAGTAAACGAGCGCGAGATGTTTCCTTTTCTTCACATTTCTTTCCTCTCCTTTATGCGCGTTATTTTTATTTCTTTCATTTCCTTGTTTTATTTTTGCTTCTCTTTGCTTTTTCTTTTTCTTAAAGTTATTAACGTCTAACGAAACCGTAAATGAGATTAGGTGAAATTAGATGGTCGTTGCTTTAAAATAAGTAGGTTACCGTTGATAAGAGATAATGTGAGGAGGGGGGGGGGGGTCTATTTCCCGATATATAACACCTGGCAATAACGTAATGGACGATATTAGAAGCGTCGAAAGGGAGGGGGTAGGGTAGGGGGTGGGTGGAGGGTTCGTACCTACCAACGAAAATCGAACGTTCTAGATTTCGATAATTTTCGAATCGGTGGGTGGCGGGTGTGGGGAGAGGAGAAGACAAAAGAATGAAAAAAAAAAAAAAAACAGGAAAAAAAAACGAAAGAAAGTGAGAAAGAAAAAGAAAGAGAAAGAGAACATAAAAGATTCTAAATGACTCGCATACACCCACACATACATGCATACCTACATACATACATACCACATACGTATGTACGTACGTACATACATACATACATACATATATACATACATACCACGAACGAATACAAGATTATTATCATCAAGTATAACGGATACTTACTAGTAACGTTAAGCGTTACGTGTTGTATATTATTGCAATCCAAATTACCAGCGGAGTATACGGTTTCGCATCTGTACAGTCCTTCGTCCTTTAGTTTAACGTCGATCATTTTAAGATACGCGGTAGTTGAATTGAACATGTACTCGATGTCCAATCTGAAAGATTAAATTGTCGGATAAATCATATGCACACACACACACATATATATATATATATATATATATATATATATATATATATATATTCAAATAAAACCGATATAAAAAAGATGATAAATAATATTCTTCAAAGATGGGATTAATCAGTCGGGTACAACGACGATCACGAACGAGGGATCGTTCATTATTATATGATAGAGGACAACGTGGATGGCTTAGGAATAAAGAGGGCGGGCAGGCGAACAGGAGATGGGGTGGAGGGAGAAGGGGTAAAGTTAAAGCAGTAGTTGGATCATTAATTGGAACAACGATCGGTCTAGGTATGACCTTTGATGTTCCGTGCTCCGAAACGGCTTAATTGTCGGCCATAAGGTGGGAGAGAGCGAACGAAGAATTAAGTTAGAAATCCCTCCCTCTCCCTCCCTCTCCCTCCCTCTCCCACTCTCTCTCTCTCTCTCTTTCACCTCCTCTCTCTCTCTCTCTCTCTCTCTATCCCTTCGAATTTTTCTTATTCCTTTTATTCTTCTTCTTCTTCTTCTTCTTCTTCTTCTTCTTTTGCACGCCTTGCAAGCAGTAATGGCAAAAAGAGAAAGAGAGAGAAAAGAGAGTGTGAGAGAGTGAGAGAGAGAGAGTGTTGATAGTACCAACACCATCAGCAATGTAGTACCACTACCAACGTCACCACCACCACCACCACCACCACTACCACCACCACTATTACCACCACTACTACCAACATCAGCATCACCATCAGCATCAGCAGCTGCAGTAATAGAGGTAGCAGTGGCAAGGGCAGGAACGTACCGGTAGGTACTTTTCGATGGAGCTAGGCAACGTGGAGCTGGCTAGGGCGGCGTAAATGAAGCGGCCCTATTTCAGAGCACGAACGTTCGATTCTCCTAATAATTAGAAGCTAAGTCTCTCCCTCCCTCTCCTCCCCCCCCTCTCTCTCTCTCTCTCTCATATCACCTACTCCACTACTCCACTTCACTCCACCCCCATCCCAGTCTCATACCTACCAAAAGCTTTAATACAAAATTACGAGGATGCATACGGGTGTATGCGTGTAAGTTTATTATCGGTGACGATTATCGAATCAAGTAGAGAGAAAGAGAGAGAGAGAGAGAGAGAGAGGGTGGGGGAGAGAGAACAAGGAAAGAAAAGAGGAAGCCTTTCTCGCGTGACGTATAATAAAGCAATAAATGAAATACGATCTGATACATACATACATACATACATACATACATACATATATATATATAAATATATATATATGTTGTGTGTGTGTATGGATGTATATATAATCACTAACTAATACGGTCCGAAGCTCTTCATCCCCCCCCCTATCTATAAAAAGCCACCCCCCAATTCTCGTACAAAGCTCAACACCGCTCGCTCTCGTAACCCCTTCGGTCACTCATCGATCGCCTCGCCCATAACTCAATCATTTCGGGCAATTGGCCTGGATTGTACCACGTGCTTCCTCCTATTCTCATTCCCTTATCCTCTTGTTTTCCCATTCGACATGCATATTCTCTCTCTCTCTCTCTCTCTGTCATCGGGTTACAATCGCACACGCCACCCTACTCCTCCTCCTCCTCCTACAATCCTACATATTCTCCTCCATGATTTCGATTAGCACCACTAACGGCACAGCTTCACATAGGATATTGAGAAACGTTTCACACACACACATATATATATATATATATATACTCTTGTAAACACACACACACATATATATATATAAATACGTGAAAGGAAAAGGATATAGAATCCTTCATTCTGTTTTCAGTTTTATATCTATGCTTATCCAATTATATGTCACGTTATGAGACTCTCCTATGTCCGCGCCGTTACTCCCTTAACGTCCTTTAACCTTTGTTATGATTCTTTCTTTCTTTTTTTTCCCCCCCTCTCCCTTTCCTTCCCTCCCCCTCTCTTTTCCACTTTTATTTTTATTCCTGTTAGTTTCCTTATTCCACCTCTTTATCCATTCCTCTTTTGACTACATCCTCCTTCCGTCCCATTCCTCTCGTTTCGCAATTTTCGTCATTCCAACCTTTTTTTTTTTTCCTTCTCCCCACCCCCCGACCACCCGTCCAACCACCCCCACTGTGCCAACCCGAACGAACACCAGACGGTTCTTTACGCCGCTTACGTACGGCTTATTAATGGTCGCGACCCCCTCCCTCCCTCCCTCTCCCCTCACCCTCCACTCCCCTCCTACGAACACAACCCTGGAGTAAGTTAAATTATTAAATCGAATTACTTATTCACCTGCCGTCACTGCCGTCGTCGCTTCGCATTAAACCTGTGCCCTCGCTGAAAGCGACAATGCGCGTACCAGAGCGATACCAGTCGATGCTTTGAAGTGCCCCGCACTGCGGTGGCTTTAGGATGCACGGCAGTAATACTTCCGTACCAACTTCCGCGTACTTCTCGCTCTCGAGCCATGCCTCGGTCGATCCTGTAAAATAAAATGTCGCGAGAAAGAAGGGGGGAAAAGTATAGGGCGGAGAAGAGATTGAGTTACGTATTTATGTAGAACAAAAGGACAGAAAAACAGAAAAAAAAAAAGAAAAAAAAATAGGGAGGTAGATAAATAAATAAAAAATAAAAGAAAGGAAAAAATTGTAGGGGAGAAAGATCGAAAACGATAACGATCGACGACGATAATAATGAAGGAGGGAAAGGGGAGAAAAATATGAGTAACAAGAAGAACGTGCACACAACAACGACTACGACCACGATCACGATCACGACAATGGGAAAGACTTGAAAAAACGGAACTAATAGT
>OU964963.1:10133378-10140878 GCA_918808275.2 Dolichovespula sylvestris | reverse complement strand
AAAACGACGCAATGTGATGACGATAATTGGCGTTAAAAAAAAAAAAATTAAAAAAAAAAAGAAGAAAAAAGATGGAAAAAAGAAAGGAAAGAAAAAAATCTCGAACGGTTTCGTTCGTCGGAAATACGTTTAAATGTAATTCGATTAATTCCACCTTGTGATCGCGCTTTAAAGTTCGGCTTCCCCTTTTATTTCCGAATTTTTCTGTCGAAAGAAAGAAAGAAAGAAAGAAAGAAAGAAAGAAAGAAAGAGAAAGAAAAAAAAAACAAACAACAAAAACAAAAAAAAAAAAAGAACGAATTCTCCCCTCCCCCTCGTCCGTTGAAAAAAATGAAAAGGCGAAATCGTCGGATCGGAAAGAATTATTAACGAGTAATGCTCGTTCGTTAAAAACGGATTGGACGTCGTTAAACTTCAATCCAACAAAAAAAAAAAAAACAAAGAAAATGATGATCGAGGAAATGTGAGATTAGAATTTTTCACGAGATGTTTTTAAATTCCACGTCGAACGAATGTACGAACGTACGAACGTACAGACGAACGTACGGCGTTGTTCGTCGTCGTTGTCGTCTGGGGGAGGGATAAACAAGTAATATTTCAGCCGCCATGTGCATGACTTCGACGTTCACGCGAGGTGACAATTTTTTTGTGTTGTCGGGAATCCTATAGAAAAGCGTGTTTCCCCTTTACCGACGTGTTGGTCACACACACACACACACACACACACACACACACACACACACACACACTACACTACACACACACTGCACACACACACACACACACATTTATATATATATATATATATATTTATATACATCTATATTTATATACATATATATATATGTGTGTGTGTGTGTGTGTCTATAGGAAAAATCATATATATATGTATATATGTATATATATATATATATATATATATATATATATATGTACTCTATCGGGTTGGTAGTACCTATGCTATAAAAAGAGACACCAAGAGAGAGAGAGAGAGAGAGAGAGGGGGGGCTATGCAATAAGAAGAGGAACATTAGATGTGCCCTGCCTGGTCTATGAAAGTCGATGATCGAATCTTGTTCAGGGCCGTCGCACGGCATGGCAGATGTTGACTAAATCTAATAGCAAGATCGTGTTTAGGCTACTCGAACGTTCTCTCCTTCGTTCCTTCGTTCCTTCCAGTTACTTCGTTCGTTTGGGATTAAAGAAAGAAAAAAAAGAGAGAGAGAGAGAGAGAGAGAAACAAGAAAGAGAGATGGACGGATAGGATAAATAAATGTAACGGGTGGAGGGAAAAAAGGAAACAAAAAGTGAGAATGGAAACGAAAAAGAGAGGGGAGGGGAGTAGGGGAGTAGGGGGTGGTGTTACGATTTTCGTGCCTTTCTCGCGATTTTTCCTTTTTCCCTCCTACTTTCCCCATTCCTTATTTCTTTACTTCTTTCTTTTCTTTTCTCTTTTTTCCCTTTTCTTTTTTTTTTTTTTTTCTTATTTTTTGCTCCTCATTTCTTCCTTCTTCCCTTTCTTCCTTTCTTTATTTCTTTCTTTGGATAATAGAATTTTAATACGAGTTCACAGAGTCGCGAAAAAGTTTTCTATTCTTTGATCTGGAAGAATGGAAAGAGAAAGTATAATAAAAAAAAAGGGAGAGAGAGAGAGAGAGAGAGAGAGAGAGAGAGAGAGAGAGAGAGAGAGAGAGAAAAGAGATCAAGAGATGAATCGCGAAGCAATTAATGTTATAAAGGATAAATAGAGAGAGAGAGAGAGAGAAAGATAGATAAATAGATAGAGAGAGAGAGAGAGAGAGAGAGAGTGGAATAAAAAGAGAGGACATGAAAAAGGACCAGTGATTAACAATTTTTTCTTAACATTTTTTTTCTTGTGTTTTTTTTTTTGGTTTTTTTTCCCTCTCTCTCTCTCTCTCTCTCTCTCTCTCTCACTCTTTCGTTTTTCCTTCGAGCAAACAATTTCAATGCGCTCATAAATTCGTGCAGAGACAAGGTTCGTGTTTTTCGATTGTGAAGAAAAAAATAAAAATAGAAAAAGCTTTGCTCGACGAACGGAAAGATACGTACACAAGGTATAGAGAAAAAAAAAAATCATCAGAAGAGAGAAAAAAATCAACGGAAGAGAGAGAGAGAGAGAGAGAGAGAGAGAGAGAGAGAAAAGTTGGATGAAGAGAGACGGCGATCATTTTGTGATACCGGGTATCGCGAGAGATGAATAAATAAATGAAATAAAATAAAATAAAGGAAAAATAGAAAAAAAGAAACATAATAAATAAATAAATAAATAAAATAAATTTAACAATTAAATCAATAATGTAGTTAATAATTTATGGTTAGTAATATATATTTAATGATTAAACAAATATAATAAGTAAATAAAAAAATTAATAGAGAACAAAAAAACGAGAGAGAGAGAGAGAGAGAGAGAGAGAGAGAGAGAGAGAGAGAGAGAGAGAGAGAAAGGAAGGAGGAAGTAAAAGGGAGAAGGGCGATGTGAAAAATGTCTCATGAACCCTGTTCATGAAATGTGTTCATGAACCCTTACGGAAAAAACGGGGTCGTGTACTTCGATTTAAGCAAAAAAAAAGAAAAAAAAAATTGAAAAAAAAAAAAAATAACGTACTAAAAGATACGATGCGAGGGAAAAGAAAAATCGACGATTAAAAAAAAAGGGCATGGGACACGAGACCTAAGGGACGACGATGACGACGACGACGACGGGTCGCGTGGGCGCGATGGATATAAAAAGAAAAAAAAAAAAAAAGAAAGAAAGAAAGAAAGAAAGAAAGAAAAAAAGAAAAATGAAAGAAAAGTAAGGGACATGTAAGAAAGCGGTTGAACGGCGGATGAACAATTACTTTTCCCTTTTATTATTTTTCTTTCTTTTTTTTTTTTCGACTCACTCGTTTCTTCCCCCCCCCCCTCTCTCTCTCTCTCTCTCACTTTCCTTCCCTTTCGGACCAGCCGTACGATTTCGACGGCTTACGTCTTTCGAGGGCTCGTGCTCGCCGGGGGAAAAAATGAAGTGGTTGTGTTCGTCGAACGAAAAAAGAAAAAAAAAAAAAAAGGAAGAAAGAAAAACACGAGTGAAAAGGATAGAGTAAGAAGAAAGAAAGAAAGAAGAAGAAGAAGGAGAAGGAGAGATAATAGGAAGGAAGGAAGGAAGGGAAAAATTGCAAAGGACAAAAAAAAAAGGAAGAAGAAGAAGAAGAAGAAGAAGAAGAAGAGGGAAGAGGGAAGAAGGAAGAAGGAATAAGGAAGAAAGAAATGAGAGATAAAGAGATAGTAACACGGTGTATAAATGATAATACAAGGAAACCTTTTAGAACATCTGAAATGAACGTTTCGTTTTCTCACACTCTCGGCTACTACTCTAGTAGACTACCGTATATTCCTTTCAACGATTTATCTTTCATCTACATTACGACCGTGTCGATGAAGGAATAGGACGAGGTGGAGAAGGTGGTTGCGAAGAAGAAGGAGGAGGAGGAGGAGGAGATGGCGGAGGTGGTGGAGACGGAGAAGTACGAAGTGGTAAAGCGCGCGCATCGAAAGAGGGTGAGAGTAAGAGAGAGAAAAAGAAGAAGAGAGAGAGAGAGAGAGAGAGAGAGAGAGAGAGAGCTAAACTTGCTTTTTATCGAGCAAGGACAATTCTTTATTTGTAACAGAACGAGCTACGGGCTCGGGAAATATGTCGTGTATACGGTTTGTTATGTTTTCCTTGGGAAAAAGCGTCGTCGCGTGCCGGGTACGAACTAACGAATTCAGGGATTATTACAAAAATTAGGTCACCGGCTATATAATAAATATATGTACATATATATATATGTGTGTGTGTGTGTGTGTGTGTGTGTGTGTTTGTATGTATACGTATAGGTATATGTATATATGTCTTGTTCGAAAAATGTATTATGCTTTTTAAAAATCTACTAAGAGATAGAGAGAGAGAGAGAGAGAGAGAGAGAGAGAGAGAAAGAATGCAGTGCCGTACGATTATTTGAAGAGAACAGTCAAAGAGATACTCTTCTTCTCTTTTCGCATTTGCCTTCGAGCAAATTTTTTTCTTTCCTTACCCCTACTTACCTACCTACCGTTTTTCGTTCACGTACCTGGGATATATATATATATATATATATATATATATATATACATACATACAAATATGTATATATATACGTATGTACTTATTTACGTGAGGATGCATACGTGATACATTGTACGTACGTAAAGTATATGTTTGTATATACGTATGTATATATATATATATATATATATATATATATATATATATGTATATTCGTTATGTTGTTATATTGTAAAAGATCGAGGACGAAAGAGGTAGAAAGGTTAACAAAAAAAAAAAAAAAAAAGAAAAAGTAGAAAAAGAAATAAAATAGAAATAAGATAAAAGGAAAAGGAGGAAGGACAGTGAAGAAAAATGTTAGAAAATTGTTATTATTTGTTATACGTTGTTGTAAATTATTGCAACAAAAATATCGTTTGTTCAATGTTATAACAACGTTAGAAACAAAACGTCCCTACTACGATTTGCAATAAATCATTCGGTCGAACGTTTTTAAGACTTTCGTGCATGGTTTTTCCCATTCGATTCTTCGCGAGGCGATTGTTACATCGTTAAATTCTTCCTTCCGTCTTTGTTTTTGCTTTTTGTTCTGAAGTTTTTCTTTTTCTTTTTTTTTTTTTTTTTTCTTCTTTAATTCCGTTGTTGATTCTTGTTTTTTTCTACTTCGTTCTTCCTATTACCGACAATGCGTTTCAATTGACAGTAGTTATGCGAGATACGTATGCAGTTACATAGAGATACCTATGTACGATCTACGTGTGTGTGTGTGTGTGTGTGTGTGTGTGTGTTCGTGCTCGTGTTACAATGGACCATTTTCTCTAACACTACATACGCACTTCCGTCCTTCTTCCTGATTTTACAATACTCTGAAAGTATGCACGTATGTTCGTACTTATTTACGTATTCATGTATTTATTTATTTATTTATTTATTTATGCATGCATCCGTGCATGCATACGTGTACATCGTACGAATGTATTTATAAAGGATTGAGATATTTAAGTACTCGAGACACAAGACGCGTTTATATAAATCTCGAATGAGATTTTTTTCTTTTTTCGCGATAAATTTCGGGATAATATCGTTCGAATATGTATATGTGTGTGTGTGTGTGTGTGTGTGTGCGTGTTACTTACGATTAATCTAGTTCGAATTATTTTCATAGGCCGACCGAGTGAATAACTCTCGCGTTACGTACATATATATATATATATATATATATATATATATATATATATATTTATATATATATTTATACGTATATCTAACGTATCTATATTAATTTCGTTCTTTTTTTTTTTATTTTTATTTTTTTCGTTCGATCGTCAGAGTCATATACACGAAAATAAAAAAAAAAGGAAAAAAAAAGAAATTAAATAAGACAAATAAATAAATAAACAAACGTCTCATCGTCGTATCTAAATTATATGGTATAAATAATAGGACTAAAAAGGCGTTCGATTAATTTTTTGTTGTCCTCCGCAACGGCGAAAGTTATTTAGGTTTTCCGGAGAAAGATTTTATGATAGTGATCGAATTTGTCGAGAGAAACGCGAACCTCGTAATGCACAAGAGGAAACATATTTTTCTACGCGGATCTATGTATCTAAGTGATCTCGCACGTAAGTTACAAATCGGACCGTAGTATCGCGGCAACGTTCTCTCGAATAAATCGTATAACGAGTTTATAGATGGATCTCTTATGAGAGTGCGAAGAGGTAAACGTGGGAAACGATAAGAAAAAGAAAAGAAAAGAAAAAAAAAAGGAACATTGCTACATTGCTCCTTACAGACGTTGGCGAGACGATCTTTCTTTCACCCTTTTGAAGAGGATGAATAAATCATAAGAGAGAGATCGTCATTGATCTGGTGGTACTAGCTGTGTATTGCATTTCGAAGAAGTAAACATCGAAAGTTCCAATTGAAGAGAAACAGAGAGAGAGAGAGTCGTCTTTAAAATTTATATAATCCTTATAAATACACTCTCTTATATATACATATATATTTATATATAACTACATATACATATACATATAATATATATTTAATATATTTATATTTAATGTCAGTCAGTCAGTCAGTCTGTCTGTGCTGTGTGTGTGTGTGTGTTTGTGTGTTTGTGAGCGAGCACGTTCACAGATTTTTCTAAGGAGAAATACGAAATGCGTATTTTTCACGCGAAGATAATAAAATCGAGTTAACGTTCGTAAAAATAGAATTGGAACGAAGGGTGGCCTGAGGTTCGGTTGGTGGTGGGTGTTTTAAAGGGGGGTGGGTAAAAGTAAAAATGGGGAGAGAGGAAGGATGAGGATGAGGAGGAATAAAAGGAATAAGAGGAATAAGAAACGTTTTAAGAACGTAGAGAAGGAACGTAGTCTCGTTTCCATCTCGATCGAGCATCGTACGAGGTGCTTTCGTGCACTTCAAGAATAAAAGAAAGGGTGTATCCTTGTAAGCATTACATGGGAAAACTTTCGAAGTAGAGGTGGGAGGGTAAGGATACAGAGAGAGAGAGAGAGAGAGAGAGGGTTGGTTGGTTGGTTGGTTGGTTGGTTGGTTGGTTGGTTGGTTGGTTCTCGGAGGAAGCTTTCAAGCTTCAATTTAATAACAGTAAGTCGGGGGTTGGATAGAGAAGGGGGAGGCTTGGGTGGGTGGGTGGATGGGTGGGTGGGTGGTAGAAGGAGGATAGTAACTTTTTGTTTATACAACGCGCGGCGAGTCCGTCTAAGCTCGCTGGTGGTTCCACCGTCCTTTCTTTTTTCTCTTTCTTTTCTTTTCTATTTTTTTTTTTTTTTTTTAAAGCACTTTCCGTTTATTTTCTATTTACTTGAAAACTTTACCACCCCTTTATCCGTCGTCCCTTCCATCTCTCGCCTCTCTCCGTCGGCGTCCTCTCTCTCTCTCTCTCTCTCTCTCTTTCTCTCTCCCTTCGACTCCCTCGCCATCACTTCTCCCATAAGTACATACTACTACTACTACTACTACTACTACTATTACTATAATACTTCTTGGTCCTCTCGAGGAGAAGAAATCTTGGTCGATATAAAAATACGATAAAAATAAGAGTAAACAAACAAGATTAGAAAGAGAAAGAGGTAAATAGATAGATAGGTAGGTAGGTAGGTAGGTAGGTAGGTAGGTAGGTAGGTGGGAAAGGGAGCGTTGGATATGGGATATATTTGTAGTCGCGATAGTTGTCTCGGTAATAACTGCCGGTCGTCTAACGCTTTTTTTCTCAGGGATGAACGAAGACGAAAGAAGGGATGATGATATGCGGGGGTATAAAAGTGTATCGCTTTAAAATTCATACTCGTGGCGGTCATTCGTCGTTTGCACCCTTCTTTTTTTCTTCTTCATCGCCGTCGTCGTCGTCGTCCAACCAACTCAACTCAACCAAACCCAGCGCTGAGCTG
>OU964963.1:10065878-10128378 GCA_918808275.2 Dolichovespula sylvestris | reverse complement strand
TTATTCAGAATCGATAATTGAATTTTACCCTATGTTTCTCTTTTTCTCTTCTCTCTTTTATTTTCTTTTTTAGTTTTTCTTTTTTTTCTTTTTCTTTTTTTTAATCATTTTTACCATTCCTTATAGACTATGCGGAACGAAAAAATTCAAATACGATCTTTAGAATTTATTCAGGAACGAAGGATCCATTTTCCTCTCTTTTTTTTTTTTTTTTTTTTTTTTTTTTTTAATATTAATAATACCGGATAAATCTACTTCGTACAATTAATAAAAATAATCCATTTTACGTGTGCATGTATGTATATATTATGTATGTACGTACGTACGTATATATTGTATGTATATATATGGATATGCTAAAATAATCATAATACAAATGGGATAAAAAAGTGAATCTAAAAAAGGATTCATCCTTTAAAATCAAATTTCGTGTTCCATTTTTTTCTTGTTCTATATATATATATATATATATATATATATATATATATATATATTTTTTTTTTATTTTTTATTTTTTTTATTTTATTTTTATTGTTATAAATATCATAATTATTTTAGAAGCGTTTATGCGTTACGTGAAACGGAAGTATAAAAATACGATATCTCAGAATATTCTCTGTCGTTTTAACAGAATTTATTCCTTTCGATCTTACACTTTAGACTTGTTTAAGAGGACGAATTTAGATTAAAAAAAAAAAAAATTCACACTTCAAAGTCGAACGATCGGATTTTATTTTCCATATTTTTCTTCTTCTTTTATTTTATATATTTATGTATTATATATATATATATAAACATCATAATCATTCTATTATAACCATTTGTATATTACCGTGAAACACGAGTAGATAAATAACTCATCCTGGAATATCTTCGAGGAACGATTAATTCGTACGAATTAACAGGGTTCTTACATTTTGAAATTTTGTTAAGATGATGAATTTCAAAAAAAAAAGAAAAAAAGGTTCATACTTCAAATTGGACGATCGAACTTTCTGTTCTATTATATTTCTTCTTTTTCGTGTTTTCTCCTCTCTCTTTTTTATAAATATCATACTCATTCTATCAACGTTTATGTATTACGTCAAACGTAAGTACGTACACAAACATATATATATATATATATATATATATATATATATATATATTTATATACACACGGTCTTAGAGTTTGTTGAGGAACTCCGAGAGGATGATACCAACGCACCGATTGAGGAAGCAATACTACAATACTCTACGTGGGACGATGAAGAGAGAGACATGGGTGAGAATGGTTAGGTAGTACATAACAGAGAATATATATATATATACATACATACATACATACATACACCTAGGCGATATTCAAGATTTGATATCGAATTGGATCGGACGTTGATAGCGTATTCGGTTGTCACCGAGTAAATCGAATATATGCCAATGAACGAACGATTTTCTCTAACGAAATATCGAAAATATTTGTGTATCTGGATATAAAAAGGGAATTTCTTCCCGGCTTTATACAGGAAATCATAATTCGTCGTTATGAGAATATATTTACTTTTTTTTTTTTTTTTTTATTCTTTCTCTCTTCTCTCTCTTTCCCCATGGGGAAGAAATACGATATCTTATATCTTTGCTGATGCTTTTAAAACGAGAGAATTCTCGATGATATAAAGATATATATATATATATATATATATTTATGTATATAATAAATAAATAAATAAATAAATATATATATATGTAGGTATATATATATATATATATATATATATATATGTATTTATATATAGGGTTTTTATCGTTACACTCGACGATTCGATAGAAAATCCAATTCGGATATTTATCGGGTAAAAAATTGAATGAAAAAAGGGAGGGAATAAAAAAAAAATAAAAAGAAAGGAAAGTATTGGACCGATCGTACATTCATAGGAAGGATCCATGAGAGCGTGAAAGATCGATCGTTTCTATCTACTAAAATGATTAAAAAATGGCAGAAGAAACCTGAGTACCGTTAGAAATCCTTGCATTACTCGTAATGGAAGCGACCTGGCTAATCTTCTTATTTTTAATAAAATAGAAAGATATATATATATATATATATATATATATATATATATATAATACATATAATTCTATGAATATATATATATATATATATATATATATATATATTCATAGAATTTTCCGTTTGACATATACATTGAAGATAATTGTTTTCTTTTTCCTTTTCTCTCTCTCTCTCTCTCTCTCTTTTATTTTTTAATACTCGTTGCATCGTGCATCATAAAATAAGTAAGTATATGTTGCGTAGATCAAAAGATCTCTCTCTCTCTCTCTGTTCAATATCGATTTTTTATATTAATTTTCTTTCAACTCAATAAATTTTTCCTCCTCGTTTTTAATTCACAGAAGCGATATCGTTTAGCGGCCAATGTAATATCGATGCCACTTCTATGTACACGCACGTGGAAAGACGATATATATATATATATGTGTGTGTGTGTATTTTATATACATACACGTGCACGCATAGAAAGAGAAAGAGAGAGAGAGAGAGAGAGAGAGAGAGAGAGAGATAAAGAAACAAACGTCAAAAGAATTTTTCACGGGTTCCATTAATTCGAATAGAAAGTGGTACCAAAAAAAAAAAAAAAAAAAAAAAAAAGAAAATAAAAAAAAAGAAAAAATAGAAAGAAACGATTCTAACGAAATCTAACGCGTCATTAGTGTCAGAATGGTGTTAATCATAATCATAAATTTTGGACAAGTTCATTGGTCAATCCTATCAGAGCATCAAGAAGCGCTGGGCACCACACACTTATATTTTTTTTTTTTTTTCTTTTTAGAGCGAGGAAACATCGTGAATATTAAATCGTCCACGTTCTCTCACATCCTTACCGAAATAATAATACTACCACTACCACTACTACTGCTACTGCTACTGATACTACTCTTACCGACTATTATTCTTTTGCAAGCAACTATCGATCCATTTCACCCACGTAACAGGAATAAATGTAATATATTGCGGAATTCATAAGACATAGTTATTGCTTCTCGTTTCTATACCGAATTCGGAACGTGTATTTAATTTACGTAATGCATTGTGAAACTCCGTACTGGACACGTTTCTTTGCATATATATATGTACACATATATATATATAAATAAATAAATAACTATATATATATATATATATATATACGCACACACACACGTTAGCCTATTTTAGTAAAATCAAACGCTCGCGTGCACGCACACACGTTTTCGTGCAAAAATTTGTATATAAAAACAAACAAATTCGTAGGAATCAAAAAATGTAATTTATACACCCAACCACCCACACCCACACCCACACACACACACACACACACACACATATATATATATATATAGACACGTTATTGATTCTATGATAAATTCAATTGATATAATAAAAATTCTCGATCGAGCGATTTGGCCGGCACACGTTAAACCAAATGTTAACTTTGTTATGCTTATATATAGTGGATTCACACCCTCTCTCCCCTTCACCCCTCCCCTCCTCTTCCACCCTTTTAATCGAACTATCTATTTAATTTATTTATCCGTCGATTAACAGAGTAGAAATTTAATTAATTACTTCGTAACTGATATTAACTACGGATAAAATCCACTCGCATGTACGGTTATACATACGTATTTACACATACCTACTCTACCTACCTAAGTATATACATATGTATACGTTATGTTGTGTATATATATCTATATATATATATATATATATGTGTGTGTGTGTGTGTGTGTGTATAAGATCGAAATAATTTATCTTTTACGCGCGTACGTATTATGTATCCACGTATTATCTCCGCGCGGAGTTAGGCGAATGATAATCCTATGGGAGAATTTGTTTCGATGAGGGAAAAAAAATAAAGAAAAAAAAAAAAAAAAGGAAAAGAAAAGAAAAGAAAAGAAAATTCAAGGCGCGTAATGCGAGTATTCGGCAGCGAGTTACGAAACAGAAAGAGCGATCGACTAGCGTCGAATAACTTACGTTTCCTTTGTGAACTGCTTTGTATTCACGTAGCTTTGGCCATCAGCCTTAATATACGTGTGGCCGCATATAAAGACGAATGACGGACTTGCTCTAAGGACAGTCACATTTTTTTTTTCGTCGGCGATATAACAGCTCATAAAAAAAAAAAAATAAAAAAAAAAACCAAAGAAATACTGATAGTTATGAAGGTGACAAATTTATCATTATTATTATTATTATTATTATTGTTGTTGTTGTTGTTGTTGTTGTTGTTGTTGTAATTGTTGTAGTTGTTGTTGAAAATTTTTATTATTATTATTATTTATGATTTCGATTGAAGATCATTATGTTTGGTCGGGTCTAATTCGAAAGAGAAAAAGATAGGGAAAAAGAAGAAAAACTTACGCGTTGTCAAAAAGTGTGTCCACTCACTCGAACGGATTCATTATTCCGAATGAAGAAAATACAAATCTTTTGTCTTCTATTCGATTGATAAAAAAAAAATTGTCCGTTTGACGGATAATTATTAAGAAAAAAAAAAAAAAAAAATTAAAAAACGAAGAAAGAAATTTCTGACCGTCAAAACGTGTCGACTCGAACGGATAAATAATTTCGAAAGAAAAAAAAAAAAAAATCCTATCTGTCTTCGAAATAAACCGACCCCCGATCAATTCGATTAATAAAAAAAAATTGTCCGCTTGGCGTATAATTATTAAGGAAAAAAAGTGAAGAAAAGAAAAAACAAATTTCTGACCGGTATTAAATTTGTACATAAGTAGTACGTATCCATTACGCGATTTGTCAAAACGCGTCGACTCTTTATTTAAAAAGAAATAAATCAAGAAATAAATCAAGAAAGAAAGAAAGAAAGAAAGAGGAAAAAGACACTTCTCAACCAAAAAAAAAAAAAAAAAAAGAAAAAAGAAAAGCGACGTAAAATTCGTTCGATCGAATCCTCGCAACGTCGATTTAAAAAGCAATGAAGTTAAACGCCCGCACTAGACGGTAGATTTGTTCGTTCTCTCTGGAATTATTTTTTTTTTATTTTCTACTTTCTCTCTAACCTAAAAAAAAAAAAAAAAAAAAAAAAGAAAAAAGAGCAAGAATTGACGAAGACGGGGGTGGGGTGGTGGTGGATTATCGTATGATTTTAGATAATCATCTTGATCCTTTACGTCGGGGTGGTAGCTACAACGGAATTGGCTCGCTACATGCCCAGAGGATGGCGTCCAAGTGGGAGACACTTCAATCCCGGTCACAGTCAGGCACACGCAGCATACTATCGACCGGTCGTTGGTCCATCGAATTCGATCACTTATCCTCGACCAACAGGACCAGCAATAAGAGCACCAGCACCAGCACCGGCATCGGCATCAGCAACAGCAGCAGGATTCCCATATCCGGGTAGTACGAGGCCAACAACAGCAAGTGGTACATCGTCAACGATACCGAGTACCACTACCATTACTCCAGCCACTTCAACCATCCCTACTACTACAACAACAACCGAGAGAAATATAGAACCAACGACTCAACCAAATCTATCCGATGAAAGTTTCGACACGAATCCGGCCCTCGCCATCGCCAATTCCTTCGCCTTCAACAGACCCGTATACGTTTATAATACCTTCCCGTTCCTACCAGGACACGTTTTAGTCAAGTAACCTGACCGGGAACCGAAGAATATCCAAGAGAGAACTTGTGGAATAATCCCGGCCAACCAACCCACCACCATCACCTCCTTTCAACTCCTCCTCCTCCTCCTCCTCCTCCTCCTCCTTCTTCTTCTTCTTCTTCTTCTTCTTCTTCTTCTTCTTCGTTACCCTACTGTTGCCGTGCACGTACATATGTATGTATCTATGTATGATGTATATGTATATATATATGTATGTATACGTATGTACTTTACGACGTTAATACTGTATTATATGTACCACCGATATATATTCACTCTCTCTCTCTCTCTCTCTCTCTATCTCTATCTCGACATTGTCTCTATGTAATATTTGTTTTAGTAAATACATTTGCGCATCATCGACACTCTCACGGCCCATCCCACTCCACCACACCTCCCGCAACAAACGTTTGGAAAGTTCATGTCTGTAATACAATACGTAGAATCCATTTGTATTATTATATATTCCACTCTTGTCAATTCATCCAATCGATACATTCGACGATAAACTTTTATATCGCATTCCCTTTTTATTACACATAAGTTAATTATTTTTATGTCTTTTTTTTTTCCTCGTTTGTTTGTTTGTTTCAATAGCCGAGCGTGCATACAAAAACACACATACAAATGTGTTTATCCTGCGCGCATATATATATATATATATACATAAAGGATTGATGTGAACAGATATCAATTCTTATAGGGTCGATGAATTAAAAAGTAAAAGAAAAAAAAAAAAGAAAAATAAATCGTTGTCGCGACAGATTCCGAAGTTCGAGGTGCTAAATACGTCATAAAAATATGACGTCCTCCTCTAGGGAGGAGGAGTTGAAGGAGTTGGAGGAGGAGGGACGGACACGCGTTTTGGCCCTCCCCCTCCATCGATATTCCTACATTTTTACAAACCTCGCGCGAGTGAGGTACGTCCGACTTCTACTGCATCTGACACTTTAAACGATCCATTTGAGAAGTGTACTCGCTTATATACACACACACACACACACATACACACGTGTGTATATATATATATATATATATATATATATATATATATATAACTTCTCGCTCGACACTACTCTTCACATTGATCGCGCCTGATAGCACAGCCAATGGTGTGTATATACGGAACATTAGTAACGTATAATCCGCCTCGTGTACCAATGTAAATCTTTCTTTCTTTCTTTCTTTCTTTCTGTCTTTTTTTCTTTTTTTCTCTTTTTTTTTCTTCCCCCTTTTTTCCTTCGAACGAACATAAATGTCAACGATATTCCTAGATCCTATCCGTTCGGGTAAAACCATAAAAATCATCGACATTTCAAAAGTTTTCATCGTGCCGATTAAATTCGATCCACGGAAAACGCATTCCGTACGATAGTTTCACGCGTCTTTTACATTCTTCTCGCCGTTCTCTCTAAAAAAAATAAAAACAAAAAAGAAGAGACGAAGAAGAAACTATAATGTCGTTACAATTTCGTAAGTAGTGCGAGGTCGGAGTGGGGCCATATTTTGAAAATTGCAACAATGGCCCGTAAGAAAAACCATTAAAATCATCGACATTTCAAAATTTGTCATCGTGCCGATTAAATTCGATCCACGGAAAACGCATTTCGTACGATAGTTTTAAACGTCTTTTACATTCTTCTCGCCGTTCTCTCTAAAAAAAAAAAAAAAAAAAAAAAAAATAAAAACAAAAAAGAAAAGACGAAGAAGAAACTATAATGTCGTTACAATTTCGTAAGTAGTGCGAGGTCGGAGTGGGGCCATATTTTGAAAATTGCAACAATGGCCCGTAAGAAAAACCATTAAAATCATCGACATTTCAAAATTTGTCATCGTGCCGATTAAATTCGATCCACGGAAAACGCATTCCGTGCGATAGTTTCACGCGTCTTTTACATTCTTTACGTTGTTTCTTCTAAAAGAAAAAAAAATAAAAAAAAAAAAAGAAAGAAAGAAAAATGAAAAATAAACTAATGTCGTTACAATTTCGTAAATAGTGCGAAGTCGGACAGTGGCCATATTTTGCAAATTGCACGGCCACGAAGCAATCCCTGCGGTACTGGCCCGTAGATTCGTGAATCCGTCGAATTACCGCTGTTATCGCCTTCCAACCAAACGTGCCCGATCGGTACCTAAAAAAACGAGAGAGACAGGACACCTATATTTTATGGTGGACATACACCCGCGTCTTCGAGGATCCTTAACACGTTCCGTGCCACGTGTTATCACCGATGGTACACGTTAAACTTGATCCATTCAAGCCACGCTTACGTACCACCGTTGGTACACTCAGCGAACATATTTTACTTAACCCTTTGAGTACTGAATTATTTGCAAATTTTTATGCCCATGGGACGAATTTAATTTGTCGCTATGCGCATTAATATGTTAAATTAATACATTTCAATTGGAATATATTAATATCGGCGATATAAATATTATTTTTGGAACAGCATTTTAGTTACAAAATATAAATAAATATGTGAATAAATAAATTAAAAGAAAAAAAAAAAAAAAAAAAAAGAAAAAAGACAAATAAATTGATTAATTAAATTTAAATGACGCGAGTCAGACTCGTCCACCGTAACTTCGCCCAATTAAGCAGATGACGAGTCTCACTCGTCATACGTACCCAAAGGGTTAATGCGCCGAAAATTATATCTTTATGACGAATTCAATTCTTTCGAAAAAAAATATTTCCACCGAGAGATTGAGACATTATAAAAAAAAAAAAAAAAAAAAAAAAAAAAAGGAAAAAAATGCTGTATGTCACAAAGCAAGGTAAGTCCGTTTAATCTGTACATTTACAATAATTAATAATTACACGCAACGGTGCGATAATGTATCAATCTTTGGTCGAAATATCAAATGGCCCGAGAACGCAGGCAAGTCAGGCCAAAAAAAAAAAAAATAAATAAATAAAGAGAGCTTGAACACGGAACGTGTTAACTTGTCCACGAAATTTTCTCGTTTATTTATTTTTTATATTTTTAATTCTTCTCTCTTTTTTTCTTCCCTTCTTTCGGGTCCGATAGAAAAATTACATCGCTCGCGTATGTGCTACGATTGTTGTTCGCGGAAAAGTGGAGTGAGGGAGGGGAGGTAAGGAGGGAGGGAAGGAGGGAGGGAATTCAGTGGAGAATACGAATTCCTGAACGCGGCTAGGAAATAAAATGAACGTACTGAGGAGAACGGTTGCTAATTTATAGCGTTACTATTTGCAGCTAAGTAGCCACCAGAGACGGTAAGAGAGAGAAGAATATATATATATATATATATGTGAGGATTTCTACGAGATGGAACGCGGTAGTTGGACCGACCATGTGCAAGAGAGGAACAAATGAAAATATTCGTTTTGGTTTTTTTTTTTTTTTATATTTTTCGCTTTTTTCTTTTTCTTTTTTTTGTTTAATCTAATAATAAATTATTTAATTCAATGATTAGTTTCGAGCGAAGGTAAGATATATATTTTTTTTAAATAAATAAAAAAACGGAAAAAAGAGAAGAGAGAAAAAAACGAACGAGCTATATCCATTCGTTATTTCTACGATGACGATGACGATAATAAAGTTGGAAAGAGGGGGTATTAATTTGGAAAAAAAAGAAATTAATTTTACATCGTACCGGATGTATACTTGTGTACATTTTATAACGTAACACTCTCTACTATAACATTTTATAATTCAATAATTGTTTCGAGTACAGTTGATATTTTTTATTTGTACGAATAAATAAATAAAAAGAAAGAAGAAGGAAATAGAGAAAAGAAAAGAACGAACGAGCTGTATCAGCCCGCTGTTACTACCAATGACCAAGATAATGAAATTAAAGGGAGAATTGATTCGCACAGAATTAATTTTACGTCGCATCGAATGTACACTAGTATATTTTATGACGCATTAGATTAGTCCATCTCGGGGACACATTGGATACTCACGGTATGAGTGGTAAATCCATGTCTTATACTGTCTCCAGGCAAACCTACTAGTCTCTTACAAATATGTTGTCTAGGATTGGATGGGCATATGGAAATGATTATATCGCCTTTCCTATACCATCTCAATCTCGTACTTATATGTTCTGTAAATAATATATCTTTGCTGTGTATCGTTGGCTCCATAGAAGGACCGGAACACTGAAAAATAATAACATGAAAATAACGTGAAACCAGGTAATGCGATTAGGATACCAGAAACATTGTATTGTACGTTATCGATAGAAATCGTTGGATATAATTTACAAGAAGTAAGTTGATTAAATTTTTATACGCTCTACAAACTACAACATCCATGTGTATAACGTTTAAACGTATACGTCTGTCGTACCACAATCGTCCTATGGTAATCTATAAAAATTTATATTTAACAATCATATTATCGCGTAATATTTAAATATAAATGCAGTATGAATATAAAATAACCTCGAAAATAGTCACGCGAGATACATCACACACTAAGGACAATAACGACTCGTATACGATACAAGAAATCTATTTATTTATTTATTTATTTTCTTCTCTTTTTTTTCTCTTTTTTACTTACCACCACGAACTCCCCGATATATTCGAAAGCACAGTGTGTGACGCATGCATACTGTAATGTAACTCCTAATACACTTAAAACTTTGTATACGTGTTTACGGAACATAATAACCAGCGTTCAGAGGTTATATATATATTCGTAAAAATATTTTCTAATAAAAATGTTGCATCGCATCAAATATTCTGCTTACTAAATTCACAAACATATATATATATATATTATATATATACTTATACACATATATTTGTGTACATATACTTAACATTTTTGTAAAATAAATGAGATATAAGGATAACGCGTAAACGGGAGTTTGAACATCATCTTGAGGTAAGAGAGAGAGAGAGAGAGAGAGAGAAAAAACAACATCGGCGTGGGTACGAAGCACGAGTGATTTGAATTTAATTGCGATAGTGGCGCCGCCACGATCGAAGACCAAAATAATGTATTAGTAGCGACCCCTGGCGACGACACTCCATAACTAATTTTATCTTTCAAATAAACGTAATCGAACGTACGTAGAGTACGCACGATCGACAAGTGATACACGTTTAATTGTCACTTCTGTCAAAGATAAAAAGAAATTATAATTGAAGTATGCGACGTCGACGTCAGTCGTTCTTACGAAACGACAGGAAATAAATAAAAAAAAAAAAAAAAACTTTTTAAAGTATTATCTCGAACGAAACAATGAAACAATTTTATCGGTAATACGTATCGTATACACGCGATGTACGTGAGCACGTAATTATTTTCTTTTTTTTTTTTTGTACATTCCTTACAAATAGAGAGACTCTTAAGTATCTAGTACATTAAAAATTTCTACGCGACAAAGAGATTTATTGGAATATAATTGGTGCAATGATATTAATTCGAAATAAAATAAATAAATAAAAAAGAACAAACTATAAGTAAATAAAACTATGCAATAATGAACTTGACGAGGACACACGTGCTCCTCCGCATACGTACATATTTCTTATTGAAATGAACATATGTGTTTATCGATACATACATATATATATATATATATATATATATATATATATCAATGGCCTTGCTTTTTTAAATTTATTCGTCTATTAGTTTTTTTTCCTTCTTTTTTTTTTTTTTTCTTTAACAGCAGGGAACACGTGTTCGGTTCTGAAGAGACAATGAGAGAGGACATACATACATGTTACATCTTTATATTACTCGAGTTAAAATACAAGATGTTGTGTGGTGTGCATAATCTTAATTTTAAAACGTCGCCTTATACAACTCTTCACGGTGATATAAAATAGAAGCATGAGAAGTTTGATCTTTCGTTTAAAAGGCTGTTAAAGTTGTCTATAGTTGACAACGCGTTCGCGATGATTAACGATGACAATGATGATCCTTTAATAGGATGATACTAAGTGGTTGTGAAAGCTAAACAAGTGGAACAGTAATTTGTAATATTAACATAAATAATAATAATAATAATAATAATAATAATAATAATAATAATAATAATAATAATAATGATGATGATGATGATGATAATAATGATAACAATATATCAATGATAATGAAGAGACGACGATGATGATGATGATGCTGCTAATAACAACAACAACAATAATACTAATAATACTAATGATAATAAAAATAGTAGCGGTAGTAGTGATAATAATAATAATGATAATAATAATAATAATTATTATTATTATTGTTATTATAATAATGATAAAAGGGATTTGGTATTGTTTTCGCTGTAGCTTTTTCGGTATATTGCACATTAACTATTATAGTCGAAAGATTGGTACATACAGATGGTATCGCGAGCGTTGCTCTTATTTAACAATTTCCAATGATCTTTAGCCATTTAAGAAAGTCTTTTCACGCTAATATTAAATTTATTTATATATATATATATATATTCATATAATATATATTTCGTCTCTTTCTCTCTCTCTCTCTCTCTCTCTCTCTCTCTTCCTCTCTCTATCTATCTATCTATCTTTTTACCGTGTATATGCGTGGTATTGCATATACATACATATACGCTATGCGTATACATACGAGCCACACACGTGTTACATACAAAGTTTAATTATTCCATCTGTACGGTAGCCAATATTATATGTCTTAAACGATTCTCAACGAGATGAATTAATTACAAAAAAAAAAAAAAAAAAAAAAAAGAACGAACGAACGAACGAACAAACAAACAAACAAACAAATAAATAAATGAGGGAAATCGTATACACAAACGACTCGCAAGTATTTTTGCATTCCAATCGATCTCGTTAATTCGTTCAATAAAAAAAAAAACTTTCGTCATTGTCATTATTATTGTTCTCAATGCAATCACACAATGGTTCGAAGTGATCTTTTATTTATTGAACGGATAAAGTCGAATTTTAATACTATTAATACTAATAATAATAATAATAATAATAATAATAATAATAATAATAATAATAATAATAATAATAATCAATAATAATTAATAATAATAATAATAGCTGTATAGATATCGATAACTTCGTCGTAATAACGATTAATTAAACCGTCACTTATCCTAAAACTTTACAATGCGACTTATTTATCGGGGTCGTCTAATAATTAATTCATTAATTAATTTATATCCGACGCAATCGTTCGCATAATTGTCGTTGCAACAAATCGATCAACGCAAATATTTAAATATATCGTTTACATTTATAACAAGCACTTTATACAGAGAATTATAATACGATATTATGATAAATACAAAGAGCAGCGACGATATTGAGACCTTGTTCTTTTCTCTTCTTTTTTTTTTTTGTTTCTTTTTTTCTCTTTTTTTTTTTTTCTTTTTAATTTTATTTTACGGGGTCCGACGATCGTCCTTCGGTCGATTATACTTTATTACCATTATTTAATAAGTTAGGCGCTTAATGAATATACGCACCACTACGATCGGTGGTGCTGCAATCGAAGAAAATGGTGGCGGGTTGGGGAGAGGGGGGAGGGAGCTTTAAGGGGTAAGTTGACAAAACGTATATATATATACACATACATATAAATATATATATATATATATATATATATATATATATGTATAGAATATAACGATCCACTTTACGCATGAACGTCCATTAATTTATATAAAAGATTTATCAAAATTTTATTTCTTTCCTCGCGATCGATTCCTCCTCTCTTTTCTTTTCTTTTCTTTTCTTTTCTATTATTTTCTCTCTCTCTTTCTCTCTCTCTCTCTCTTTCGCGAAATCCGCATTTTCGTTTTTCGTAATTCAATAATATAAGAAGAAAAAAAAAAAAAACAAAAAGAAACGAACGAAAAAAAACAAAAAATTGACAACGTTTTCAATAGGGCTATGAGAAACAATCGAAAAGGCTACGTCAATTTACGCGAATACCACCATCGCCAAAACTACCCTCTCCCTCTCCCTCCCTCCCTACCCCCCACTCAAAAAACAAAAATAAAGTAAGAGGAATTGATCGATCGATTAATTAATGAATTAAAAAAAGAAATATAATGATAATAATAACAACAACAATTACATAGATAGGTGGGAGAAACGCGTGTGCATCGTCTTATCAATATCATCTACTTCCTCTCTCTCTCTCTCTCTCTCTCTCCCTCTCTCTCTCTCTCTCTCTTTCTTTTATGTTTATAGCGGCTCTTTTATAAGCTGTGCTTGAAACATCGCGATTGCTGCTTTTTTTTTTTTTTTATTTATTTGCTTTCTTGTGTTTTTTTTTTTTATCCTTTCTTTTCCTTTTTTCGATTTTTCGAAAAAACATTTCGAAATATCATCGACAACGCGCGAGGGCTACAATACAGAGACACACAAATTATCGTATTCCATCTTTCTCTCACTTTTTCGTAATATATTATATTTTATCTTTTTTTTTTTCTATCTCTCTCTCTCTCTCTCTCTCTCTCTATTTTTTCTGTCTCGCACCCTTATCGATATTTTCCCACCCTTCCCCATTTTTTTCTTTCTTTCTTTCTTTCTTTCTTTCTTTTTCCCACTTCTACCCTCTTATCCATGTTTCTCGATTAATAATAAGTTTCTATATTCTTTTTCCTACCCTCCAACCCCCACCCCCGACAACACGATCATTAAGAAAAATTCTCTACCGTATTATTTCATTTTCTTCTTGTCATTTTATTTATTTATTTATTTATTTATTTATTTGTTCACTTTCAATCTTCCCCACCCTTTATTACTTTTACTACTACTACTACTACTACTACTACTACTACCTACTACTACTTCTTCTTCTTTTTCTTCTTCTTCTTCTTTTTTTTACATAATTTTTTTTCATTTACTTTCGGTCTTTCGTTCTACATTACGTATTACGACGAAAGTAATGAACGATATCAAGTACAACGCATACATATATGTGTATATATTAGGTTTAATAAAAGGAAATCCATTATTTTTGCATGAAATCTATTGGAAAGAATAATGGATTTTTTTTTACTACACCTTATATATATATATATATATATATATACATATATATACACATATATACATATGTATGTACCTACGTATGTAAGTTACGCCCTGTGTGTATGTATATATGTGTACACACACACACACACACACACACACACACATATATATATATATCTGCGTCTGTGTTTATCGTCATCGTCGTCGATACAAATTAAATTAAATTAAATTAAATTAAATTAAATTAAATTAAATTAAATTAAATTAAATTAAATTAAATTAAATTAAATTAAATTAAATTAAATTAAATTAACTTGAAATTATATTAAATAATAATAATTATTATTATTATTAATTAATTAATTAATAATTAATAATTAATAATTAATACGTATGTACATATGCACGCGGCTTTATAAAACGCGACAACATTTAGCGAAGCGAAAATGTCAACGGTGTCGAAGTTTCGTGGAACATATATATATATATATATATTTTTGCAACGATTACAAACCAAATAGTCGTTGGCGTGAAAGGATTAGGATGACTTAGCCTTTAGATCGATCGATATCCTGTGAAAAGTAAGATAAAGTAAAAAATAAAAAAAAAATAATAAAAAAGATAATTAAACGATAACGTACGAGAGAGAATCTTACGAGTAGATCGGACGTTTTTGTCGATCGATTGTTTTCTTTTTTCCTCGTGACGTGTGTTCTTTTCTTCGTTCATGCCATTTTTCTTTCGTTCATATCTTTTTTGTTCATATCATTTTTTTTGGTTGACCTTCTTTCGTCTTTGTCTTTTTTGGCTACGTCATCCTATTACACAATTACGTTCTCTCATCTATTGTAATAATATACAATTTCTCTCTCTCTCTCTCTCTCTCTCTCTCTCTCTCTCTGTCCGTCTATCCATCCATCCATCTATCTCTTTCTCTCGTTTGAGTACTTAAAAGATACAAAAACAAATTTATCGTTTACAACGAAATCGTTCGTTACACCGATACGAAGCGTCGTTCATTAACATCGCACTCTCGCTGTAGGAAATGTGTCGAAAAAATAAAAAATAAAAAATAAAAAGAATAAGTAAATAAATAAAAAAAGAAAAGAAATGAACTCAGAAAAAGATATAAGAACATTAATAATACTGCTTCGAGGTATACGAGATTTTTAAAATGGCAATTATACGATGATCGAATAAAAGAATTATAACAAAAGAAAAGAACAATGAAAGTGAGAGATTTGAGAAATATAATAATAATAATAATAATAATAAAATAATAATCCGTACAACAAAATTTTGGTCCAAGTTAGGTTGCAACCCCCGTCCCCATTCCCCTCCCCTTCCCTCCCCCTTGCCCCTCCACCCCCGACCCCATCCCCGTCTACCCTTTTCTTTGTACCTTTTTGTCTTCTTCCTATTTATCGATCGATTTCTATTACATACAACTTTTTTTATTTTTTATTTTCTTCATTTTTTTTTTTATTTTTTTATCTTTTTTTTTTTATTTTTTTTTTTATTTTTATTTTATTTTTTATACGAATGACTTGAGTATTTCAACTTCGGTTTTCGAAACCCGATCTAATAATAATTAAGGAAAGAAAAAAAAAAAAAAAAAAAAAAAAAAAAAAAGAAATAAATAAATAAAAAATAATGTCTAACATTTTACATGTTACCGTCTCGAGGTAATAATACGTGTGCATGCATTTTTTCAATTATTTCGTATGTTCGACCCTTCATACTCGAAGTGTTGTTACTTTGCAAAACATATATATATATATATATATATATTAACTAGTTAATAAATTGTATATTAAATAGGGAAAAGGAATTAATAGAAAAAAAAAAAAAAAAAAAAAAAAAAAAAAAAAAAAAAAAAAAAAAGAAAAAAAATCCACGCTCGTTAAATATGCCTCTCTCGGTGGTGCTTGCTTCCGTGTTTTTCTTTTCCCTTTAGCTGCTTTATTTATTTGTTTATTTATATTTTTCTCTGTCATTATTTTCTACCGTCAAACGATAATCTATAATTATTATTGACCGATAAACTCCGAGTAAAAAGGGTTTATTCGACGAATGGAACTAATCGCACGATAGACATAAACGCTGTAATACATAAATATCGGTTGATAGGATCATTTTTATTATCATCATCATCATCGTCATCCCTTGACGCGGTAATTTCCGGACAAGTGAAAGAGATATATACTCCTTTGTAAAACCACCACCTTTCTCTTTTTTCTTTCTTTTTTTCTCTTTTCCCCCTTTTTTTTCTTTTTTCATCTTTTCTTCGTTTTTTCTTCCTCAACTTCCTATTTACTTTTTCCCTAGAAGAAAGTCGCGAAGCGCTTAGGGCAATGTTGTCGCTCTCATAAGCATCATTCGGATGCGGTCGGTCATTATATTTAATTATAATAATAATAATAATAATAATAATAATAATAATAATAATAATAATAATAATTAATCGTAATAATAATAATAATTATAATAATAATAATAATCGAATCGTTCAAAATGACATTAATTCACAATTTCATTGTTCACTTTTTTTTTTTTGTTTAAGGATTTTTTTTTCTTCTCCTCTTTTATTTTTTACTTTTTTTCTTTTAATCGCAGAATATCACTCTATCCTCCGCTCACGTGAAAAAGATATATATATATATATATATATATATATATATATATATATATCATCTTTCATACTTATAATCCTAAATAACATATTTTACATGATCGCTTTCCTCGAGTTTTTTCTTTCTTTCGGTTTCTTTTTTTTCTGTTCATTCTTATTCCTCCTCCCCTTCCTCCTCCTCCTCCTCCTCCTATCCCTCTTTATAATCCTTCAACCGAGTTAAAACGATATTGCGTTTAGACGTACAACAAGAAGAACGAAAGCCTCGAATAAGATTAGAGAATACTTTAAGTACTATTAAAGGAGCCTCCCTTGCAGTCTTTAACACGAGATCTCTCCGAGATATAAAGAGAGAGATTATAAATTCCGTCATTAATCGATCGCGTCGTTCCGACGTAGATCATCGTAGATCATCGTAGATCATCGTCATATCTCTCTCTCTCTCTCTCTCTCTCTCTCTCTTCTTCTTCTTCTATCTATCTCCGCTTTATTATTCCACTTCTTCATTTTTCATTTTTATTTTTATAATTATAATTATTCCCATCCTCCTCCCCTCCTCCCTCTCCCACCCCTTTCCTTCCCCACGTAACATGTGTTTATATCTTTCTCTTTCTATCTCTCTCTCTCTCTCTCTCTTACTTTTAGTCTTTTTGTTTTCTTATCTTTTACACTTGTGCACCATTTCGAAAACGAGGAGGCATTTTTAATTGGAATCTAACAGCACATAGAAATGTCTGATAAGGATGAAAGCTGAGATAAGACGCACGAGCTTCATTACGCAGACGTCGATACATACATACATACATACATATATATATATATATATATATATATATATATATATATATATATATGATGGAAAATAATTTTTTTTCTTTTCGTTATGATCCCCTCTAAAGATTATCATCGACTCCCTTCATATTAACAAATAAAGTACACCTCGTAACGATATACATATACATACTTTAATGGTAATTCATTCAATTATTTGTATACATACTCATCGATGTTATTCTTCTTTGGTTATGTGTTATGTTGTGTGTGTGTGTGTGTGTGTGTGTGTGTGTATCTGTCTCTCTGTTTTATATATATATATATACGTGTATTGATAATCAGCAAATAAATAATTATTAAAAAAAAAAAAAAAAAAGAAAAAAAGGGATAAAAATAAAAGAAGAACAAAGGAGGAAGGAAAAACATAAGTAAGGAAAAAAATAAAAAAATAAAATAAAAACGAGAGAGAGAGAGAGAGAAAGAGAGAAAGAGAGAGAGAGAGAGAGAGAGAGAGAGAGAGAGAGAGAGAGAGAGAGTAGAAATATCATACACGCGGACCTGTGATATATATATATATATATATATATATATATATATATATATATATATATATATATATATATATATATATATATATATATATATATATATACATATATAAGACGAAATTCCCTGCGAACTTTCCTTGATTGTGTCTCGTCGGCGGACATTTCGCAAAAGTAAATCGAAACGTACCGAGAGAAACGAACGCGAAAACGGCCCTTTTTCTTTTTTATTTTTGTATTTATTTTTGCCATTTTTTTTTTTTTTTATTTTTGAAATAGAAACGCGACAGCAGTGCTCTCGGCTAAAACGCTAAAAGGTACGTACAACGATCTTTTTTTGTCATTTTTTTTTCCCTTTTTTATTTTTTGTAAGTCATTTAGTATTTTTGTTATTTTTATTTAATTATTCCTTTTTATTCATGATAAATTCAGCACGTTGCTATTATTCGTAGAAGAGAACGTATAATTTCGCTATTCTTTCAATTCATTACATTACATTTCATTTCATTTCATTTCATTTCACTTCTGTTCTTCTTCATTCTTTTTCTTTTTTCATCTTTTTTCTTTTTTGTTCAATCCTGCACACGTAGGCGAAGTAAGCAGGGCGTTATTATTATTATTATTATTATTATTATTATTATTATTATTATTATTATTTTTATTATTATTATTATTATTATTATTATTATTATTATTATTACTATTATTATTATTTATTTCTCTCTCTCTCTCTCTCTCTATCTCTCTCTTGGTTTTTTCTCTTGGTTCGACGCGTTCGTTCAGTATCATCTTTCTCTTTTTTCATTTTCTAAATCCCTCTCCATTTTCTCTTTCATTCGGTATATTAACGACTATCTCGTGTATACGCGATTGATTACGTGCGTATGTGTGTATACGCGCGCGCGCGTGTGTGTGTGTGTGTGTGTGTGTATCTTTTTACTCGTGTATCTGCCCTATCTGTCTCTCCGTGTATGTGGTACATGTGTGTGTGTGTGTGTGTGTGTGTGTGTGTGTGTAGGATAAAATAACGTATGCATCCATAAACGAGATATTCCGAGATATATTCAAGATCGTAATCGTGTATTTAGCGAATAATCCTCGCCGTCGACGTTTCTCAACCCTCCCTCCGCCCACCCCCCGGCGGCCCCTCGCTCTCGTCGATCAGCGACGATCGATCATTCGATTACTACTGAAAATCGAAAACTATAGAAGTCCTCGGCCGTAAATGTCGCTTTTGGCCAACGGAATATTCTCTTGGAGGCTCTCGCAACGGCGCCCGTAACCTCCAGCAAGGCATCGATCACTCACTTGGTCGATTGATTCGATTGTTGTTCCGACGACGAGTTAACGCAGCCGGTCGGTGAAACGTTGCTCATAGATCTCGTACTAACGATCGGACCTTTGCGCGCCAATTTCGATCTGAAAAGAAATGAAAGGAAAAGGGAAGAAATGGAAAAAATAGAGAAGTAAAAGAAACGGGCGATCGTCGAAGAGGAGAAATTGTCGATTGGAAATATGTATGGGTTTTTGATCTGACCAGAAAAAAAAAAAAAAAGAAAAATGAAAAAAGGAAAAAAACCGGATCTAAAAAGTCGCATACCTTATCTGACCAGCGAGAAGAGGATTGATGGCGTACAACCAATCGTATACTTCCTTGTCGCCTAATGTCTGCAGAAGGTAGCCACGGTGTTTTGTCACGACGCTATAAGAAATAATAATAATAATAATAATAATAATAATAATAATAATAATAATAATAATAATAATAATAATAATAATAATAAAAATAATAATAATAATAATAATAATAATAATAATAATAATAATAATAATGATGATGATGATGATATAAATGTATGTGAACGAAAAATTAGGTTTTTAATATTTAATATACCTTAAAAGCAATGAATGAATGAATGAATGAATGAATTAATTAATTAATGGACGGATAGATGAATGAATGAATGGACAAATGGATGCATGAATGGATGGATGGATGGATAGATGCATGAATTAATAAGCGAATGGATGAATGGATGGATGCATGAATTAATGAGCAAATGGATGCATGAATTAATGAGCGGATGTATGAATGAATGAATAAACTAATGGATACATGGATGGATGGATAGATTGATGGACTGATGGATGCATGAATTAATGAGCAAATGGATGAATGAATGAATGGACAGATGGATACATCAATCAATGAGCGGATGTATGGATGAATGAATGGACAGATGGATGCATAAATGGACGGATGAATGCATGAATAGACAGATGGATGGACAGATGAATGAATGAATGAATGAATGAATGAATGAATGAATGAACGAACGAACGAACGAACGAACGAACGAATAGACATATCGATACATGAATGGATGGGTGCATGAATTAATGAGCAAATGGATGAATGAATAAATGGCCAGATGAATGCATGAATTAATGAGCGTATAGATGATGCATGAATTAATGAATGGTCAGATGGATGCATGAATGGATGAGCGAATGGATAAATGAATAAATGGACGGATGGATGTCTGAATTAATGAGCGGATGATGGATGAATAAATGATCGGATGGATGTATGAATGGATGGATGGATGGACAAATGAATGAACGAATGTTTTTCTGACCTGAATGTGTTCGGTACTTTCACCATAGCCAGCTGATCCTCGGAGTATTCAACTTGAGCAGTCGCTAAATTAATCAAAGCCCTTTCTACGGGATCCTTTTCCTCTCGGAAGATCAAAACATACGGTCGACGTACCGCCTGAATGGGGATAATAAAAATGGGGTGGGGAGTTAACAAAAGATCAAACGACGTCCGAGTGGGAAGAGATTAGCGTTGTTTCGAACGATTTCTCGATTTCAAAAAAAAAAAGAAAAAAAAAAAAAGAAGAAAGAAAAAAAGAAAGAAATTACTTACGACCCAACGTTTCTTCCATCCGTTGGTTTTGTGTTCCAACACATTCAAATATCCTTTCCTGGCAATGACAGGACTAATGCGTATCTCCTCGACCTCCGGCACGTACAAAACCAGATTCTCCTTCGACGGCGAGGACGATCCCATCGGTGCCGGCGCCGTACAGGACTGACCGATCGTCTCGCTGGCCAATATGCTCTCTTGGAGTTCTTGCAGCTTGGCCCTTTCGGGTGAGCTCAGTCTGTGTCATACGTATAAAAAAAAAAAAAAAAAAAAAAAAACCGGAAAAAAAAGGAAAAAAAAAAGAAAGAAAGAAGGAAAAAGAATTCGTTTAAACGCCCCGTTGAATATTATTATCATTATTATTTAAAACTAGTGAAAGAGAGATAAAAAGTAGAAAAAAAAAAGTAGAAAAAAAAGGAAGAAGATTAGTAACAACAGATCCGTTAAGAAACTAACTCTTGTGAGGACGAGGACAGGACCGATGACAGCATGGATGCCGACATGTCGCCCATCGTATCCTCTCCCGGCGAAACGTCGGACAATAATATCGGTTCCTTCCCGCTCGGAATTCTACCTTGGATGAGTTTAATATATTTAGTCGCCAATTCTCTCTCCCTATCGGTCATCTCCCATGGTTCATAGACGTCCTTGCTCGTCGAACGTTTGAGCTTGACCGGGCTTGCGTGCGATTCGTTCGTAGCTTTGGCGACCATGTTGCAAACCTCCTACGAAAAAAAAAGAAAGAAAAATAATAAGAATATTATTTTATTTAAAAAGAGAAAAAGTAATATCAAATAATTGATATAATCGATATCAAAAATATCGATTTTTTATCGATCGATATATATATATATATATATGAGCCGTTCATTTTGAAAGTGGCCCAAGTCCACTTGTCAATTATCTCTTGCTTGCCCGTGGTTACATGTTCAACTTTAATTTATTTATCAATAAAACATTTGAGGTTACTTATATTCAGAGTAGATACGATAATTCTGTACGCATGTTTTCAGAGTTAGCTCAATAAGTGAACTGTTTACTTTGAAAGTGGCCTAAGTCCAGTTATAAACAAATTAAGATATTAATTATTGATAACGTCCGAAGGCAGTGATGAAGGTAATTTTAATTGATTGATATTTAACGAGTTAACCTCTGTTTTTGGATCATTGCTTTAGCAAATAAAAAAAAAATAAAATAAAACAAATAATAGATATCTACATCCTGATCTAACTCTTAGGAAAATGTTTAATTTGTAGTAACTAATGATTTCAAAGAAAATCGAAAAAGAAAGAGAATTATAGAACAATATTCGTCCTCAGGGGATGAAGATACAAATAATAATGGAGAAAAGATTGACGAAACGTACATCCAAAAAGTGCGAAAGATTAAACGAAATTCGGAATCTGTTAGAAAGTCACTAAAACGAGATCAGGAACGAGTATCACGTGATTCGGATTATTATTTCGCTTTTTCGTTCGTCTTGCAAAAAGCATTTCCTTGTTGTTTTGAATTATAAATTATGTTTTCGAAGTGTCGTAAAGATATGTAAAATAAATTGTGTGTTGTTCCTTTTTTCTTTTTTTTTCAATTTGAAACATCTTAAATTATGTTGAATGGACTTGGGCTCCTTCAAATTTTCATAACGAATCTGCTTGTTCATTTTGAAAGTGGCCCCAACTCCATTCTTGGTAAAAAAACGCGTATTATTCGCTTAATAATTGCTATTATTCTAATAGGAACTATAAATTTAACACCTTTAGATAAACTTAAGCAGTATGACTCATTAGTATCCTGTACGTATATTTTTAATTGCATCGAAACACAAACACCCTTAAACATCTCAATTTAAGTATAAATGGACTTAGGCCACTTTCAAAATAAACGGCTCATATATATATATATATATATTTTTTTGTTTTGTTTTAACCTTTTCGCTTTTCGTGAAATCGTGCAACGGTTTATTGCACATTGGCATCTTGTCGATCCCAAGTTTCTCCCTCAGTAGCAACGTATGCCTGACCCTCTCGACCTCCTCCAATCTCGTCAATTTCTCGAGTTCCCATTGGTGATCGAATATCAGACTGTCACCTCGCGGTCTCCAACCGTGAAGATTCTCCTCGCCCCTTACGTATGTCGAACTCGTGTCCAATACACGCCGTTGTCGCCTTTGAACGCCTAACGCAACAAACGCATAGGAAAGAAAGGTTCGCTTGAATAATGCCGTTTGATCAGGGTTTGGATGTAAATAAATTAAATAAAAAATAAATAAAATAAATAAAAGAAAAAAAATACACACACTTCAATGTCCCTCTTCGAGCGTAAATGTTTGCACGATGATAAATGTCAACATTTATATTTTCGTAATGACGAAGATAAAAAAAAAAAAAAAAGGAATTGTCGTGTCTACGAAAAATTATTCGATAATAAATTTTTCGTTATCGACTTCTTGCTTGCTTGGTCGCGTACTCTTTTTTCTTTTTTTTTTTTTTTTTTTAACAACGCTAAATAACGATCGGTGCAAACACGTTTGTTTAACATCAGCTTTAACTTAGGATATATGTATATATATATATATATATTATATAGTAGCGAGCCGCTACACTAAGGGATACACAGGACAAACCTGGGCTACCTGCTTCCGATGAACGTCGCAGCACCAATTCGTATACGCCGCTAAGTCGATTAGCTTCTTGATTTCTATAACTTCCGCTGAACAGATGTTTCAATGATCTCGGCCCGACCCTGGCATCTCTGCCATAAATGATCATGCTCAGATCTTTCGTTATAATTGCCGGTCTACCGCAATTCTCCAACTAAAAATGAATAATATCAAATCGGATCAAGTCATAGAAACGTGCGTCCGAAAGAAAAAAAAGAGAGAGAGAGAGAGAGGAGGGGTGTGGGAGAGAGAGAGAGATACAATTAAAGTTGGCGAAGAAGAAGAAGAAGAAGAAGGAGGAGATAAATAATTATAACAAAAAAAAAAAAAAACAAAAATATTAATAATAAAAATAAGAATAACAATCGGTCTCTTTAAATGGACGGAATAATTTTATCATTATTCTTTCTTCCCTTTTTTGTTATCAATCGTAAATTTGTTTTCATTTCAAACGCGTTGGGAAGAAAACAAACCTCGAGATAAGCGGAGATGGTCATGAATATTTGTTCGCCGTAAGACGTAACCCTGTTGAGCAAGGCCGAATTGTGCAACGAACTGTCCCAGGCTGCCTCGAATCTGAACATACACCTGTCGTCACCCGGAACCTCGAGATATTCACCGGGGAATAATCCCAAGGACAGTACGGACGAGTCGTTGTCCTCTTCCTCGGGTTCCGGTGTGTTCCTGATACGTCCCACTACGAGTTCCCTTACGTCCTTCCAACGTAACTCGGACGCTGGCTCGTGTACTATAGTGATCCTTATACGTCGTTGTATACCTTGATGCAAAAGGAATAATCCGCGACACGGTAAATCGTCGCTGTGATCTACGACCGACGGTACGTATTCGCCGTTCGGTGCCAACTCGCAAATCTCGAACCAAACGAGTACGTCGTATTTCGCATGAACGTGCGATGTACTTGGGGATGGTAATACGCTACCGAACTTTGGCGAACGTACTGGTTGACTGATCGGTATAGAGGGTGGTAACATCCTTTTCGGTGGTTGTCTTACGCTGTTCGATTGATAAGAAATCAAACGGTTAAACATATCGACGCGATGGAACTACTTGGAATAAAAAATAACGTTAATATTATGCTTGTGTTTGTCCATCCATCCGTTCGTCTAACTGTCCTGTGTATATGTGTAAACATATATATGTATCCTTTATACTAACTATTCCAACTTGGCGTCCTTGTGCAAGGGATGTTGTTGATAGTGCCCAAAGATTTCGAATACGATCGGTTGAGATTTCAGGTATTCCAAGAAAGATTTCGTGACCGTGACTGTTATCTGTACGATATATATACATATCATTATATATATATATACATATATATAATATATATGTATCATATATATATATATACATATATATAATATATTATATAATATATGTATTATAATATATTTAATAATATATTATATATATATATATTAGAGGATCATTGGAAATTAATCCTAATATGTTTTATATTTAATGATGAATGATTTTTGTTCGCGTTATGATCTTTCGATTACTCTTACGTTTTGTACGTGATAAAATCCAGGAGGATTCCCTTTGGTAGTGTTCTTTGCCGGTTCCGTTGAGAACGCCTCGTCGTGCCGGTGTAAGAAACTTTAAACGAAACGAAACAATTCAAAACCCACCATTTTATCATCATCATCATCATCATCATCATTATTATTATTATTATTAATTATTTGCTTTTTTTTCCTTTTTTTTTGTCGTTGATTTACGTACTTGAATTGACAGAAGATGTCGGCGTACTCGGTCGAAATGCCCATTGCTTGCAACACCGTAACCCTGAACGTAAACTCAGCGCCTAATTGCAAATGATCCGGCAAATCCTCTTCCTTCATATCGCTCGACACCGAACTGTCACCCCTTCCACTGTCGGCATCCCCTATGTCGTCCTCGTCCTTCAAATCCTTGTGCAACTCGTTATTACCAATAACGCGATCGTCGTTCATCAATATCTGACGATTCTTCTCCAACGTTTGAGCCAATAGCGTGTTGCGCTTGTTATGCTTTTGTCCACCGAACAGATCGTCCTCGAACGAGATATGCGCCGACTGTCTAACGCCGCTCGAGTATTCGCTGTTTTCTTCTCCTAGAAAACAAAAAAAAAGTAGCAAGGAAGAAGAAGAAAAGGATCATTCCCACTTCGTAATAAATATATATATATATATATATATATATATATTTTTTTTTTATCTGTTTCAAAGAAAAAATAAGATAATAGTAATAAAAACTAAATTAAATTTAAAAACTAAAAATAATAATAATAAGAATAAGAATAAGAATAAAAACTAAATTATATATATATAAAAATATAATTTTATTATAAAATAAAAAACTACAATCATATATATATATATATATATATATATATTTTTATCTGTTTCAAAGGAAAAAAAAACAAAAAAGATAATAATAATAAAAACTAAATTGAATTTAAAAAAAAAAGATTTTTAAAAAATTATAAATTAAATTTAAAAACTAAAAATAATAATAATAATAATAATAATAATAACAATAAAAACTAAATTATATGTGTATAAACATATAATTTTATTATAAAATAAAAAACTACAAACATATACATATATATATATTTTTTTTATCTGTTTCAAAGGAAAAAAAAACAAAAGAGATAATAATAATAAAAACTAAATTAAATTTAAAAAAGATTTTTAAAAAATTGTAAATTAAATTTAAAATCTAAAAATAATAATAATAATAATAATAATGTTAATAAAAGAAGGAAAATAACGGAAAAATTTTAATCGTCATTTTAATTCGTATCAGTTTTAAAGAAAAAGAAAAGAAAACCTACCAACGACACCCTGTACGGCCACTCGTAAATAACCCTTGACGTCACCCTTCTCGTTGACTATAGCGACTTTGTGAATAAGCGGTACGGGATACATCAAATTGCTTAGATATACGAACGATCTGTGAATAGACAATCAAACGTATGTATATGATAATCCGTATTTTGCAATATATATACAAGGTGAGGCAGTAACTATTGCCACGTATAATAACTCCGAAAGTATGATAGTAATAGAAAAGTTTTCAAGGACCTTAATTGTTGCACGTCATTGGATTCGTGTCGATAGCCGCTATCAGAAAATAATTACCAAAACATAGCATTCTATCTAAAAAAAAAAAAAAAAAAAAAGAAAGCAAAGTTGACCTACAAATCTCTGATGAACGTCATATGATGGGCCCCGTGTTGTCCCATGCAATTTTTGTTTCGAAAACTTTTCTACTATTGTCAATACTTTGGTATTATTCTAGGTGGCAATTATAGCGCCTAACCCTGTACACACACACACACACACACACACACACACACACACACACACTTGCACCTGCGTGCGTTTACGTCAAATATTATGATATTCACCTTCCAACCATACGGAACCATGGGAAACGATCGTAAAACGGATCACCACCCGTTATAGTTTCGATGTTAAAATCTGGCGAGGTTGGCGAAAGTTCGGCCTCGTTGTGATACATTTCACGCATTAATTCTAACCTAAGCCTGTCGAATAGATTTTTTTTTTTTTTTTAATACATATATATATATATATAAACACACATACAGATATATAATAATTGGACCGATCGAGCGATAAAATTAAATATATATAAAAAAAAAAAGAAAGAAAGAAAGAAAAAAAAAAAGAAAAAAATTTCTTTCCTCGCATCGTACACGAAACGAATGTAATTCTCAATTGCCTTAATTTTTCCAAGGTCCAATAATGCGTGGCGCCATTTTTAGTATCCTGAACTTCAACGGCTACGATTGTGCGAGGGAACGGTCTCTCTTCTTCGTCCTCGCCGTCGGTTGCGATTGGTAAAAGGTCGACGGGTAACGGCGAGTAAAGGGTATCCGTTAATAGCGTGAATTGGAACTGAACCTGCAATTGAATAAAAAAAAAAAAAATAATAATAATAATAATAATAATAATCGTAGATATTATTTTAATAGACACAAATATGTACGCGACTTAAACACACTAATAATCGTTCGACGAGGACAAAGTCGATTGATTCTATTTCTTTTTTTTTCATTTCCTTTTTTTGTTTTTTGAAATTTTCTTCTCTGCAAGTTTAAACCACGCAAAGTCGATCGATTCTTTCTTTTTTTTTTTTTTTAAATTTCGCTTTCCTTCCCGCTCTTTTCTCTGCAAATTTAAACGATGCAAAGGCCTATCAAAGATTCTATTTTCTTTTGTATTAAAATTTTTTTTCGAGACCTGTTCCACGAAACTTGTCCTTTCGAATATATATATTTTTTGTAGGGAACTCGAAGGAAAAACAAGAAAAAAAAAAAAAAATAAAAAAAAAGAAAAGAGAAAGCATTCGTATTATCTCGTCACGCATTTCTCCGCTGTCTTTTCTTTTTCCTTTCTTTTTCATTTATTTATTTATTGTTCTTTTTTTTTTTGTTTCCCCCTTTGCCTCGTTCAGAGTCAAGCCAATCGGTTTCATCTCGAAACGAACGATCGATCAACGTACGACGTGTAGATAAAAACGCTAAGAATAATAATAATAATTCACATCGGGCCGGATACGTTGGTATATACCTTTTTCTTAAGTTCGACCGAAATCGCGTTAGCTTCCTTTAGGAATATGGCGTTGCCCCATAGGTCGTCCCTTAGACTGGTAAATTGATGATACTTCCATTTGCGGAAGGCCCAGGCGGCCAATTGGAAATCTCTCTCGGTCCAGTTGCTCTCTGCGTCAAACAAGGGGTTGACTGAAATGCAAGCCATCACCAGGCAAAACAGTCAGAAAAGCCAAGCATGTTACCAATGTCCTCGTCAACTACGCACTACAATTCATAACCGAATCAGATAATACTGGTGCAGAATAATGACTAAATGAAAATTTAATGGTCCTTGCTTAATTTAAAAAAAAAAAAAAAATAAAATAAAATAAACGATCAGAAGAGGAGGTATGATTTTGTGAGAGAACATAGAAAAAAAAATAAAAAAGAAATTGTTCGATAGAAAAATAATAATAATAATAATAATAATAATAATGACGATGATAATGATAATGATAATAATTCAACGAATTTTCTAACGAAGTGAGAGAGAGAGAGAGAGATAGATAGATAGAGAGAAACGTGCCAATGGTGTTATACGATAAATAAATGGTTCAATGTTTGCGTAAAAACTAATATCGTAAGGTATTAATCAAGTGAAATCGATTCAATGTCTATTATATATTACATTACTCCAGCTATTTCACAGCGATATATATGTATATATATATATATATATATATATATCCTATTAGCATACATACCGAATATATCTTCTTCGGTATTATTGAAGTCCTCTGGCGTATAACTGCTATACATTGACATAGTCATACTTTGTTCCTCTACCTGCTTCTGCAAGGCATCTATTCGTGCTTCGTAACTCTATTATCGAGAAAAGAGAAAAAAAACGAGACGGAGCTTCAGTTTTTATGACGTAATTGCCGGCCGAAGAAAGGGAAATGAAAGAAAAATGAGAGAGAAATAAAAAAGAATGAAAAAAATAAAAGACATGCCAACTTACCTTACGTTGTTCCTCGAAGAACTGATCGGCCTCCTCCTTTTCCTTTCTAAATTGTTCCTCCAAAACTAACAATCTCTTTTCCATTTCCAATTTGAGATCTATACCCTGTTTCTCTAATAATTCAATTTGTGCGAAGTTCCAATCAACGGTCTCGCCATTGCCGGGCGTCTCGGCCGGTGAATTTTTCTCCCTTCGTTCGCGCACTGTTGTACGTCGACGATACAAACGAGATAATGTGAAACAGACGAAAATGGACGGGAAAAGGATAATAACGAGATAACGAGATAACGAGATAACGAGATAATATCGTAGGAGAACGAACGAGCCGTTTTCCTTGAGAGCTACCATTTGTGAGTCCATATTTTTCTTTTTTTTTTTTTTTTTTTTTTTTTTTTTTACGACAGAAAGGTTAGTTAACGATAACAACGAGTCCGATCTGCCGTGAGATTTTTATCGGTTCTCCGTAAAAATAAAAATAAAAAAAAAATATGCATCCTTCAAAATTTTCATCATTTCGTCGAAGTAGATTCACGCGGTTAATGAAATCAACGAATATAATTACTTTGAAAGCGATGCGAGTCTATTTTTTTTTTTCGACAAGAGGATTAATTAACGATAACGAATGAGATCTGCCGTGAGATTTTTATCGGTTCTCCAAAAAAAAAAAGAAAAAAAAAATTAAAAAAATAAACAAAATATGCATCCTTCAAAATTTTCATCATTTCGTCGAAGTAGATTCACGCGGTTAATGAAACCAACGAATATAATTACTTTGTAAGCGATGTAACTCCACTTTTCGACAAAAAGTTACCTAACGATAATGACTTAAATCAATTTAATATTTAAAAAAAAATAAAAAAAAAAAAAAAAACAAGCGTATTAACGCATACCAATATTTTTTTGTCAAACCATTCGTCAAATACGAACCCCCCTCCCCCACCCCCATTAAATATCTCGATATAATACAAAATTAACGTCTTGCGTCACTCTTTCGAAGGAAAACGACTCGAACGATACGTGCTCGTACGCGCGCGAATATATAAACGTATTACAATAATATTTTTTAAATATTTTTTTGTCAAACCATTCGTCAAATACGAACCTCCCATTAAATATCTCGATATAATACGAAATTAACGTCTTGCGTCACTTTTTCAAAGGAAAACGACTCGAACGATACGTGCTCGTACGCGCGCGAATATATAAACGTATTACAATAATATTTTTTAAATAATTTTTTGTCAAACCATTCGTCAAATACGAACCTCCCATTAAATATCTCGATATAATACGAAATTAACGTCTTGCGTCACTCTTTCGAAGGAAAACGGCTCGAACGATACGTGCTCGTACGCGCGCGAATATATAAACGTATTACAATAATATTTTTTAAATATTCTTTTGTCAAACCATTCGTCAAATACGAACCCCCCATTAAATATCTCGATATAATACGAAATTAACGTCTTGCGTCACTCTTTCGAAGGAAAACGACTCGAATGATACGAGCTCGTACGTGCACGCACTCGTACGAATACACAAACGTATAGGATAAATAAATAAATAAATAAATAAACGAAATAAATAAAGATATAAAATCGTAAAATTTACCTTGATCGGGATGATTGAACCTAAAGACGTGATTTTTCCCAAGTATAACGCGCGATCCAGTTTTAAGTACTATCGGTTCGGTTATCTCGCGTCCGTTAACGTATATCAATGCGTCCTTCTTCGGCATAAGCGTTATCACGCCCTCGTGATTTTCAAATACGCAATGCTCGCTCAATATATGTGGGCCGCACAATTGTATGTCCTGTGGTATGTTGGCCTCGGCGCTGCCGATACGCGTGAAACCGTCCTTGATGTAATAAATCAAACACTCGGACATCAATGGGTCCTCGTTAAGATTGACCAAGTGCGGCGTCTTCTTCGGTGAAAATACACCAACCGTAACCCCGTCCTCCTTAACCGCAACCCCCATCTCCGCGAATACCGCTTCCCGTTGTAATCGAATCGATTCGGTTCTCTTCAATTTTTCTTCCCACGTTTCGTTCAATTCTAACGAATGGAAGAACATTTTTACGCGTGAGGATAAAGAAATAAGGGGGTTTCGTCGACGACGAGAGTGGAGAAAAATTACGAGACAAAAAAAAAAAATAGAAAAAAAAAAAAAAAAAAAAAGAAAAAAAATCTTTTTGCTTTCCTCGTTCGTTCTTTTTTTTTTTTCTTTTAGTTTTTTTTTCGTTTTTTTTTTTTTCGTTACTCGGTTTTTTTTTCTTTTTCTTTTTCTTTTTTTTTAACGGACAAAAATCAAAAGGGAAAAGAACGAGCTGAGGCAAAATAATAATAACGGTTATGTATACGCGTGGTTATATCGATTTTTACCGGCTATTAATTTTTCCGATGCTTGCAACTGATCGACCGCTTCCTCGGCGATGGTCGAAGTTGTGTGCGAGGGAATCCTCGAACGAGATTCTTTGTAATCGTCCTCGCGTTTATTCGTTCGAATGATCTCGTCCCCTGCAGAGATTAATAATTAACAATTAAGATTGACAATATTATTTCGATATATTACGAGAAAAAAAATAATTTCCCTTTACTTAACGCATCATCGTCGATTATGCGTTATTGTTATTACCTTTCCCTCCCCCCTCCCCTCCCCCCCCCCAAAAAAAAGCTTGATTATTATTATCTTTTTTATTTTTTCTATCTTTTTACATCATTAATTTTTCTCAAAAACGTCCTCAAGAAGACGAGCGATCATCGATCACGCTTTATCATTATTATTTTATTTATTAATTTTTTCCCCAGAAACTTTATTTTTTTCTTTTTTTTTTTTTTTTTTTTTTTTTTCTTTAATTTTTTTACATCATTACTTTTTCCCAAGAACGTCCTCAAAAAGACGCGCGATCATCGATTATGCGTTATTGTTATTATTATTTCATTTATTATTTTTTTTTTTTGCCCCTCGCCCCCCACCCTCCCCCCCCAGAAACTTTATTATTTTTTTATTTTTATAATTTTCTTACATCACTTTTCTTTTTTCTTTGAAAAACGTCATCAAAAAGACGCGTGATCGTTAGTGTTGATTAACGTTAATTGTTATTATTGTTACAGAATTACGTGCTCCCTTAGCGACATCACGTATGTAACTTCGAGAAACACACACAGAAAGCCATAATATAACTATAGGCGATAGCATAAGCGAAGAGAATATATTCTGGACGCTTTCGTCTGCTCCCTTCATCATTAGAAATTTTCTTATTAAATTATTCATCTAAACAATATCATACACACACACACATATATATATATATATATATATATATATACACACATATGTGTGTGTTTGTGTGTGTATATGTATATATATGTATAAGATAATCTCCTCTTTTTTTTTATTTATATATATATATACATACATAATTAGAAGACGGTTTCCGCATTAACAAAAATGTTCTAAATATAATTAGAGGGAACGAGGCGTAGCGTAATCGATCATTGATCCTTTCAAACGAAATTTTAGCGGGGGTTTTAATGAGAGAAGCATGGCTAATGAAATGTGACGTTAGAGACATATATATATATTTAACTATCGTAATAGCTTATGAATGAATTTTCTTTTTTTTTTTTTTTTGTTTGTTTTTTACAGGGATGGAAAGCTAACGTACCGATGAAAAATTATCTAAAACATATGACATCTGAAAAATGAATCGTTATTGTAAAACAAATATATAAATATATGTATACATACATACATACATACATATATATATATATATATATTTGTGTGTATACACCTAACAGATAAGCTTCTTAAAGCGTACATGCTATTTTATTTCGAAAGAACAACGAATCGCATAAATCAAACGCATCATTGCTTTTTGTTTTGTTTTTTTTCTCTCTTTTTTTTTTGTTGATCGTCTCGCTGTATTACTTCACCAAATAATTCAGAAGCAAACGTTTGCAATTATAGAAATTTTATATATTAAATATTGATTATTGCAAATTGTTACATGGATTATATGATGCAAGGAATAAATATTCGAGATAATGCATACATAATGATAATATATATATATATATATATATATATATATATATATATATTCATGCAATATGGAATAATAATAATAATAATAATAATAATAATAATAATAATAATAATAATAATAATAATAATAATACAATAATGTATTTCATATTATCAATGCAGCCATATTCACGCTTGCTTCTACCATGCATTTGACTTTGTTATCATCATTACTATAGGATCTTTTATACGTCCATGCAATGTCGTAGCTCATATATATATATATACATATATATTTATATAAAATGTATATATATATATATATATACAGCTACTTTTTCTTTATAATCCATATCGATCGCCCCGAGTCTTCTCTTTCTTTTTCGTTTTCATTTTCTTTTCTCAATGCGATTCGTTATTTTCTCTCTTGGACGTGCATTCGATACGCTTCAAATGTAAAATACTAAAAAGAATAACAAACGTAACGATTACTTTTCTACCAACACTATACTCGAAATGTCTATTATTATTATTATTATTATTATTATTATTATTATTATTATCGTTATTTTTTTTTTGATGTAGAAAATAATGTACTTACAATGATCTATACCATTAATCTCTAGTCCACCGATCTCTCAACGATACTTCTCATTTCATTATTGTTAACGTTTACTTTTTTCTATCTTTTATATTTTTTTTTTCTTTTTTTTTTTTTTTTTTTTTTTTTTTTACAAAACTTATGCGTACGTTGATACTATATATCGTCATTGTACTCGTTACAGGGAAGACACACATTGGAAGGATAATTTAAATACGGCAGTATATAAGGTCGTCTAATGGCTGAATGAAAACGACAAAAAAGAGAGAAAAAAAAAAAGAAAGATTGAAAAATATTAAATGGCCCACTCTCGCGAAGCAATACCTAATATATATATATATATATATATATATATATATATATATATATACATATATATATTTATATATAATATAAACGATAGAGGATATAGAAAAAAAAAAAAAAAATATAAAGATACGCAAATACGAAGAGGTGTTATATGAGTATTGTGCATTTGGCCGTGAAAAAGAAGCGGTATATCGACTTAAAAAGGCACAATTGGTAAATAAAACGATTGCCTCGGCTTGGACGCTGCTTTTGCCAGTGTTTATATACTTGTCATTCTTGCGTTTATTTTTTTTTTGTTGCTTTGCACTGCTTCGTTTCGTTACTTAAACGAAGAGAATGGCATTTTTTTTGGTTTAATTTAATGTTTTTTTTTTTTTTTTTTTTTTTTTTTTTTTTTTTTTTTTTTTTTTTTTTTTTTTTCGTAAATTGTTACTTACTAGGCTCTTTCTTTTCATAAGTGACTTTGCCATCTGGCCCTACGTTATGCATAAAAGGGACAAAGAAAAAAATACTATATAAATAGCTTACCTACGGTGCACCATATTAATATATATATATATATATTTACATAATATTATTTCGTTAAAAAGAATTGTTCGTTCTTCTATATAAAAAAATTTTTTTTTAATTTTCTTCTCAATATATATTTATATATATATATATATATATATATATATATATATATATATATATATATGTATATACCTTTTCTTTTCTATTTTCTAAATTTTGCAGCAACACGGACACAATATATTATTATTTTTAATTCGATCGCAAACCTATTAACACTTTGTTACTTTTTTATCTGATATGGTTATCAAATATACACGATCAATATTTAAAATAAATATTTTTCTTACGATCGTTAAGCTCATCGCAATAAATCTATGTGCTGCCTTTCTTTATGATCCCAAAAAAATCAAAACTATTTGTGGGTTTGTTTTTCTTTTTGCCTTTTGTGAAAGGAGTCTCCATTAGAAGAGATATTACTACTTATTACGATGTAGAAAAAAAAAAAAATAAAACAGATTTTTGACTGATTACTTGGAAAGAAACGAAGATAATTTTAATGGTAGACGAATTGACTCACCTTCCTGTACGTCGATCCCTTCTTGTTTGAGCAATTCACGTAACTTTTGTATCTCCTCTTTGAGCTCGCGAATGAGTTTGGCGTTAGCGTCCTCGTTGACGACGGCCTTGCAAACGATTTGTTTCGCCCGATCGGCGTATCTTCGAAGTTAAAAAAAAAGGAAGGCAAACGATCATTGACTTTATCGTTTCGTTGTACGTTCGATTAATTAAAAAAAAATATATATATATATATATATATATATGAGCCGTTTATTTTGAAAGTGGCCTAAGTCCATTTATACTTAAATTGAGATGTTTAAGGGTGTTCGTGTTTCGATGCAATTAAAAATATACGTACAGGATACTAATGAGTCATACTGCTTAAGTTTATCTAAAGGTGTTAAATTTATAGTTCCTATTAGAATAATAGCAATTATTAAGCGAATAATACGCGTTTTTTTACCAAGAATGGAGTTGGGGCCACTTTCAAAATGAACAAGCAGATTCGTTATGAAAATTTGAAGGTGCCCAAGTCCATTCAACATAATTTAAGATGTTTCAAATTGAAAAAAAAAGAAGAAAGGAACAACACACAATTTATTTTACATATCTTTACGACACTTCGAAAACATAATTTATAATTCAAAACAACAAGGAAATGCTTTTTGCAAGACGAACGAAAAAGCGAAATAATAATCCGAATCACGTGATACTCGTTCCTGATCTCGTTTTAGTGACTCTCTAACAGATTCCGAATTTCGTTTAATCTTTCGCACTTTTTGGATGTACGTTTCGTCAATCTTTTCTCCATTATTATTTGTATCTTCATCCCCTGAGGACGAATATTGTTCTATAATTCTCTTTCTTTTTCGATTTTCTTTGAAATCATTAGTTACTACAAATTAAACATTTTCCTAAGAGTTAGATCAGGATGTAGATATCTATTATTTGTTTTATTTTATTTTTTTTTTATTTGCTAAAGCAATGATCCAAAAACAGAGGTTAACTCGTTAAATATCAATCAATTAAAATTACCTTCATCACTGCCTTCGGACGTTATCAATAATTAATATCTTAATTTGTTTATAACTGGACTTGGGCCACTTTCAAAGTAAACAGTTCACTTATTGAGCTAACTCTGAAAACATGCGTACAGAATTATCGTATCTAGTCTGAATATAAGTAACCTCAAATGTTTTATTGATAAATAAATTAAAGTTGTACATGTAACCACGGGCAAACAAGAGATAATTGACAAATGGACTTAGGCAGCTTTCAAAATAAACGGCTCATATATATCTGTATATAATTACCTCAACGTCGATAAAGTTTCATCGTAATTAATGTCGGCCGGACTAACGGCAGCTATCATCGCGGTCTTCGAATTACCACCAAGATTTTCACGCAACAACCACGTCAGTACGGAGTCCCTGTAAGGGATGAAGTCCGCCTTCTTTTTTTTCTTCGTAGCCTGGTGTAACAATCACACGAATACGTTATACGTATTACGTCGACTTTGTTCTCGTTCGACGATAATATTATAATCGTCGTGATGGGAAAGAAAAAAAAAAAAAAAAAAAAGAAAGAAAGAAACAATATTATTTGTTTCATTTGAGAAAGAAAAAGAAAATTTATTTGTTTATTTAACGACGAAACTTACCGCCTGTATGTCCCGTCAAAGAGAATATCGGCAGCGAGTTCGGGGAGGAGGGGACGTATAGTCATTTGCGAAATTAATAACAAAAGTAACGTTGGTATTAGTCGTCAAATTCAATTGCGAGTATCAATGATGTTAGCAAATAAAAAAAAAAAGAAATAGAAAAAAAAATGACGAATAAAGTTAAATCTACGTAAGTGGAATCTTTCTATCGTCATTGAAAATGTATACTAACGATCTCGGCCAACGCGCTGATAACTTTTCCAAGGGTTGTAAGACTCTTGTTTATGTTCGCACCTTCCTTCAACCTGGTACCCTTAGCACCGGTCGAATCGGCCCTCTCGGAACCAGCCAGATCTACGAGCGATATTTTACTGACTTTTTCCGTCGCCAATCCGGTCGTCGAGTCTTGTCTTTGTTGGGTGAAGAAGATCGTAAAGACCGCGTGCGATCTGCTCGATGTCTCGTTCATGTTCGTTGCTGCGACCGTTCTACGGAGAGAGAAAAGTAAAAAAGAAAAAAAAAAAAAAAAAAGAAGAAATTATAAACATAACTTCGTATAAACACGTTTGACGAATAAATTGTTTGTTTCAATTAATTAATTAAATTATTAATTAATTTATTTGTTTGTTCGTATACCAACCTGGCTTTGTTTCCTTCGTCTATGAGATCGTGAATGTCCTGATACGACATCACTGCCAACTTCGATAGATCCTCGACGTATGGTCCAAGTAATGGATGCTCCCTTACACGCAAATTTCCTTTGTTCTTTGGATTTAACAAATCCCTAACCCTCTCGCAATATATCTCCATGTAGCTAACCTCGACCGAATATTTTAATTGTTCGGACGAGTTAAAGCTGATCTTACGGAATAGATCCTTACAAATTTGTGGTATTATACCCTCTTGACCATCCTCCTGTTTTCCCATCATGGTGTAGGACTTACCGGCACCGGTTTGTCCATATGCAAATATACAAACATTGTAACCTACGAAAAGAATCAATTGAACGATCAATTCTCGTTATTATCCACGGCGTTACATTTTGATATTTCGTACTTTTCACTTTTTTATTTATTTATTTTTATTATTCTTTCTTTCTTTTTTTTTTTTTTTTGAATTAATTCAATCGTCCTTAATTTTTACCTTCAAATGCATGCTCTAACATTTCCTCGCCTATGTCCTTGTAGACCATAATTTGCGAGGAATAATTAGAATCGCTTGGCTGCAATATATAAAAGACAATGGCGTTACTTTAATCCTCTTAACTTTTATCAATTTAATTAAGAGTATATTATCTCTATCATATTTATTGTTGATTTGTTTTATTTGTATTTTTTTTTTTTTTTTTTTTTTAATTTGTTATTATTCTTTTTCTTTCATACTCACGTCCATGGAAAAGTACGAATAATCATAATTGAAGCTTTTTATTGCATCCTTACTGCCTGCAGGTGCTTTCGGGTTTACTATAGCTGTTAATTTGAAAATGAAATTTTAGAAATTAATTCTTCTTTTTCTTCTTCTTTTCTCTTTTTTTTCTTTTTTTTTTTGTTTGCTTTCATTGCATTCTTTAACTTGAAATACGAAATAAAAAATATATATATATATATTTATATATTTTTTAATAATAATATATATATATATTAATATATTTAATACTTTTTTTTATATATTTAATATTTTATTTTTATTTTTTATATTTAATATTTTATTTTTATATTAATATATTCTAATAATATGTGTATATATATATATATATTTTTTTTTTGTTTTTGACATATATTCTACTTACAAGTAGTACTTCCTGACATTTCGATGATGCATTGTGCCTCACGTGAAATTTCACGATTGTTAAAGGGTCGAACCCTTACCGCTACTTTCACCGACGACATCCTTACTTTTTTCTTTCTTTCTTTCTTCTTCTTTTTTTTTTTTTTCGTTGGCCCTTCAACGTTCCTTAACAATTACTATAATCGGCGTTATTGTTGCGTGCCCCTGTGGTCAGGTCTGTTCTGCGAGAAGGAAACAAAAAGAGAAAAAAAAAAAAAAAAAAAAAAAGAAAGAAAGAAAGAAAAAAGAAATTCGTTACGAGAAAATTCGAAAAAGTTGGGAATGAGAGATTTAATTAGACTAAAAAGATATATTTTCATCGTCGTGTCATCGTGTACGTTCATTTTTGACGTTCGCGTTCGTTCATCATCGTGGACGAACGATTACGCAAATCGATTATCAAATCGGACGCCACAAAAAATTCGAAGATAAATATAATAATTATTTTACATCATCGATTCGACGGCTCAACCGTCGAATTTATGATTATTATTTTATTTTATTTTATTATATAAAATTTTGATTTTATATAATAAATTTTTTTTTATTTTTTTATTTTATTTTATTTTATTTTATTTTATCTTATTTTCTTATTTACAATACAATAATTATTCTCGATCGTCTCTCTCTCTCTCTCTCTCTCTCTCTCTCTCTCTCTCTCTCTCTCTCTGTCTCTCTCTCTCTCTCTCTCTCTCTCTCTCGTTCTTACGAAATATAAAGTAACAATAAGATAATTTTTCCCCAGGTAGAGACCTCCGAGCAATACGAAGGAGATCGAAAAGGGAAGAAAAGGTAAACGATGAGAAGAAAGTAAAAAAGAAAAAAAGAAAAAAAAAAAAAGATCACGAAAAAAAATTTCATATCTCGATTATGACACACGAAGGCGAACGCTCGTATTCTAATTATTTTTTTTTTTTATTTTATTTTATTTTTTTTTCCTTTTTTTTTTTTTAAGTCCGTTACGGCGAAAGGAACAAGAAAAATGGGGTAGAAGATTAGAGAGGAAAATTAAGAAGAGAAAGAGAAAAGAAAAAAAAAAAAAAAGAAGGTAATTCCACTTTCCGTACGCGATTTTATATATCGAAGGATATGATATATCTCTCATATTTCGTTGTCCCGGTTCTATTTATTCTGAATTTATTCTATTTGTTCTGACAAAAATTAGGACGGAAATATAAATCACGGAATTGGCAATGCAAAGTTTTGAGAAGCTTTAATTATGGAATGACTCAGAGTGCTCGATTATGTACACATGCGCTCTTCTTCTACACGGCCATTCTGGCGCACGAGCAATTTGTAACACACAGTCTCTCTCTCTCTCTCTCTCTCTCTCTCTCTCTCTCTCTCTCTCTCTCTCTCTCTCTCCCTCTCTCGCTCACTCGATTGTATGCATTTATATGTATGTGGCACCTACGTACATAGTTTCTCGTAAATAACGAAATAACGTCGACGCATAACACGTCGATGTTATTAACCAACGTACTATTTGGTTCGTTGATATCGATCGAAAAGTACGAACGAACGAACGAACGAACAAACAAATCAAAATTCGAAACGTTAATTGTACTTTCAATTCTTCGAGGAACGACGGAAAAAGAAAAACAGCCCCGTCGAAAAATCCCACGCGAGAATATTATAGCCGGGAAAAAAAAAAAAAAAAAAGAAAAGAAAGAAAAAGAAAAAACGTTAGCAACGATAAATCAATAAAGTTCTCTGGTTCCGATGTGAGATACCAGTAACGTCGTCTTTATTCGTGGAATTTAGAACCATCATCATCATCATTATTATTATTATTATTATTATTATTATTATTATTATTATTATTGGGTCAATAATAATTTATATTAGAGACGGATATATATATATATATCGATTCATTCGGGGGAGGAGGGGAGGGGGGAGAGATGACAAATTTTTCATCTATTTCTTTTCTTTCTTTTCTTTCTTTTTTCTTTTTCTTTTCTTTTGTTCGCTCGTTCGAACGAACGATACGATCGACCTATCGGAATTTCTAGAAAAAAAATAATTAATTATCGAGGATATCGTATGCACGACTCGTATCGTAGCACGACGCGTAAAGACTAACAAAAAAAATTAAAACACACGCGCACACAAAGGAAAGAAAACACACACGCACACACGCACGCACGCACGCACACACAAAAAAGAAATTGAAAAATGAAAAAAGGAAACGCGTGATAGGAGAATACAAGATCACCATAGACGTAGACGACGTAGACGACGTAGACGACGTAGACGAGGAGCAATGACGTACGATTCTTCTCGACGGCGACAACGTTGACTCATACCACTTCGAACGCGACACGACACACTCGTCGTCGTAGTCGTCGTCGTCGTCGTCGTCCGTCTTTCGACTTACTCGTACTCCTTTCGCCGTGATGTAGCTCGACGACTTGGCCGGGCGAAGTAGTAGTAGACCGGGACGACACGGTCGCGGCCATTAAAGAAGAGAAAAAAAGAAAGAAAAAAAAAAAATAAAAAATAAAGAAAGAAATCCGAATACAAAACGGGAAAGAGATGATAATGTTCGATTAATTTGTCCTCGCGCAAGGGAAAGGTCTATTTATTCTAAACGGAACGCTATTATAGACCGACAGATGACGCGGAAGGAAAGAAGAAAGAGAAAAATTATACGAAAGAAATACTCTCTAACGAGCGAAGCGTAAGAAATATAATTTTTTATTTCGATTTTCTTCTTCTTTTTTTTTCTTTTTGTTTTTCTTTTCTTTTCTTTTCTTTTCCTCTTTTTCGCGTTAAGTCGAAAGAATGATTCATCCAATTTGAATTAATTTCAAATACGTTTTCACGATGCGAGAGACGGATAGAGAGAGAGAGAGAGGGAGGGGAGAGGGGAGAGGGGAGAGGGGAGAGGGGAGAGAGAGGTCACGTCGAAAAAGTTACGAAGAAAACTGTGAAGTTCGAACCGACCGAAAAGGGGGATGGATATCGAATCTTTCCGAAGGACGTTCGAGAAACGACGAAGGAACGAGAGAAATAGGAAGAGAGAGATAGATAGATAGATAGATAGAGAGAGAGAGAGAGAGAGAGAGAAAGTAAGAAGGAGTGGGATAAATGAGAAAGGCATCGTACCGTGATCGATAGAGAACCGGGTTGGTTCGAGTTTCAAGGGAGTTCGAAAAGACAAAGAGGGAATGATACAGACGGACGGAGAGAACGACAGAGAGAGAGAGAGAGAGAGGGTGATAGAACACCGTTTGAATATGAAACGAGTAGAAAACGAGGAGGGTGAAAAAAAAAGAGAGAGAGAGAGAGTACTCTCCTCGTTCGTTTCCTTACCTTCTTCTCCTTATTCCTCTTCTTCTTCTTCTTCTTCTCTCTTTTTTTTTTTTTTTTATCGAATTAAAAAATTCCACGCACGCACACACAACCACACGCACACACACACGCGCGCGCGCGCGCACGCGCGCACACACACACACAGAGCCGTTTTTACTGTCCTTCCTTATACTCACTATTTCTCCTTGGTTTTATCGTAATCGGATATAAAATGATCACTGAACACTGTAGTAGTACTGTGAGCGCATCGTAAGCGCACGAAATAGACGAACTCGCCGGTCGACGTCGTCGTACGGCATCGACTTTAAAACATCGCGATTTTATAACTTACTTATTCTCGCGAGAAACGGATTTATCGTAAGTAAAGAACGCGCACGAGAAATATAGATAGAGATAGAGATAGAGATAGAGATAGAGATAGAGATAGAGAGAGAGAGAGAGAGAGAAAGTTAAAAAAACAAAAAATCCACGAGATTACTATCTCGGTGCACCGGGCGATCTACGATCGAGATACATACCGCGAGGCGAAGACATTATTGTTATTATTATTATTATTGTTATTATTATTATTATTATTATTATTGTAGTAATAATAATAATAATAATAATAATGATGATAATGATAATGACGATGATGATACTTCGATTCGCATGTTAATTGATGTAACTTTCACGTTTCGCTCGGTTTTTTTTTTTTTTTCGTATTTTATATATATATATATGTGTGTGTGTGGGGGTGTGCGTGTGCGTGTGCGTGCGTTTTTGTATAAATATATTGTGTGTGTGTGTGTGTGTGTGTGTGTGCGATGTGTGTTTTCTTCCTCTTCCTCTTCTTCTTCTGTTACTCACTGTCTATCTGTGCGTACGCGTACGCCTGTGCTTGTATCTTTTTGTGTGTAAAAATGTGTAAGTGTGTGTGTAAGTGTATGTATGCGTGTGTGTGTGTATGTGTGTGTGTGTGTATATTTTTTTTCTACGCACGGCACGCAGCCGTCTCTCTCGCTCTCGCAGATCCACCCCGATGCCGAGTACAGCTAGCAATGCTCCTACGTTTTGGTAATATCGGTCGCCGAGAGTCAAGTGCACTGCGGGCGCCTGCGTCGATCGACGTGTGTGAAAGAAGGAGAGAGAGAGAGAGAGAGAGAGGGAGAGAGTAGATGGAAGGCGAACGACTGCGCCTACGCCATTTTTTCGAGACATTCCAAAAAATCAACCCTTTTTTTACGTCGTTTTCCATAATGACAAAGGTTAAGACCAAGACCAAGCGTTGCACGAATTTGTTTGAAAATTATTACTTTTCTTTTATTTATCTAACCTTTATCTTATTTATCTACTTATCTATCTATCTATCTCTATATATATATATATATATATATATATATATATATATATATATTTCTATCCCTTTTAGCCATCCATTTCTAAATTTTTCTCATAACTCACCGTGAACGAGGTCACGTACGTGGTCGATGAGTATAAAGGAAAAAAAAAAAAGAGAGAGAGAGAAAGAAAAAAAAGGAATAAAAAGAAAGGAAAAAAGATTCTTTCGATAACACCCCAACGGTATCCTCCATTTCTATTCAACCTCCTAATTCATTATCAAAAAATATCCAGCCTATTGTAATCGTATCCTCGAATAAGATATTGCGAAAAAGTAAAAGGAAAAAAGAAAAAAAAGAAACACTGAACGAACGAACGAACGAATACTTTGAAAGATTACGAATGGATCGCGATATTTTTTATTCTAACCATTAGCTTTGATTATTACTTTCTTTTATCTTTCGCGACGAGCTTTCTTAAAAAAAAAAAAAAAGTATGTAGGTATACAAAAGAGTATGAAGGGTCTGCTACTCGGTGGTCGAATCTCGTTCGATCGTCAAAAAGAAAAAAGGAAAAAAGTCCAGAAAAAAAATAAAACGAAACCAGGAAGGAAACGAAGAAACGCATAGAGTTCAGATTTTGATGGGTGCAAAATTCGATATACCCCGGCAATGGATGATCTCTGGAGAGTGGTGTAGTGGGGGAGGAAGAGAGAGGGGGTTGAAAAAAAAAAGAAGAACCAAAAAAAAAGAGCTTCGAGGTGGTTAAGTTCCCCCCACCCACTATCCCGTGAACTCCCGCCCCCATTCGCCGATCTTCTCTTTTCCGAAAGCACCCTTGTCAAAAGAAAGATAGAGCGAGAGAGAGAGAGAGAGAGAGAGAGAGAGAGAGAGAGAGAGAGAGAGAGAGAGATAAAAACATGGAGCTATCTCTTGACGAGGGGAAGGTAGCGCTTACCTGTCTGCTGTCTACCTGCATATCAAAAGTCTCCGTAGTGGAAAAAGAAAAAAGAAAGAAGGAAAGAAAGAAAGGAAAAAATCCGGTCGGGACGCACCCTGGTCGGAGAATCGTAACCTAAACGAATCCCTACCAAGGACGGGCCCACGACCGATTGGTACCGCGACTGGCACTACTAAAAAACAAGGCCGAAAGGGTATATCGAACTCCGAACAAAGATGGCGGCTTCCGTTCTAGGTTAGAAAGAAGGACGGTGAGAAAGAGAGAGAGAGATAGATAGAGAGAGAGAGAGAGAGAGAGAGAGAGAGAGAGAGAGAGAGAGACGCCATTATTAAGAGATGCGCGCGCAGTCTTGCTCAGTTGAGCCAATGGCGTCGCTCGATTCTTAAGAAAATCAATAGCCGGGTAGACGCGAGTGACGTCAACGTGCGCGAGGAGAGAACCGCGATCGACCGATGCGACACACGGGCGGCGCCGGCCAATTTCTATGGAGCAATCAATAAGCCACCGGGGTTGCCCATATTGTCGCCGAGAGAGAGAGAGAGAGAGAGAGAGAGAGAGAGAAAGAGACACACGCTTCTTTCGTATATTTACTTTTCCCTCTTGTTCTTATTCTCTCTCTCTCTCTCTCTCTCTCTCTCTCTCTCTCTCTCTCTCTCTCTCTCTCTCTCTCTCTCTCTCTCTCTCTCTCTTTCTCTATCTATATATCTATCTATCTCTCTCTCTCACTCTCTTCGATGATCTTCGGTTTCTCTTCGATGATCTTCGGTTTCTCTTCGACTTTCTTCGTCAACCCTACGAAGTCGTCCATTTTCTTTTTCGTTTGTTCTATATTATACACACACACACACAGATATATGTGCGCATCCACCCACATATAGATGCATTCATACATAGTTGAAAGATGACAAAGGGGATAATAATTATACACCGATTGTGTGTTGCGTGTGGGAAAAATGAATATAGGATATGTATCGTATAATATATATATATATCCGTAATGGAGGATGACAAAGGGGTTAATAATTATTATTATTTGCTTATGTGTGTGTGTGTGTGTGTGTGTGTAGGGAGGGTGTGTTTGACAGATGGATTTAGATATCTACGCGTATTTATGTTAATAAATATATGAAAGATGACAAAAGAGCGATTAATTATTATTAATGAATTATATAATACCACGTATAAATAATACGAAATGAATTATTCATATTTGTACCGACCTATTTTCCATCACTATTTCTTTCTTTCATTCTTTTTTTCTACAGATCACGTCCATCAAAATAGTAATCTTATTAGGTACGAGTGTCTCTATGGGATCTAATTAATACGTTCTTTCGTTCTCGATATCGATCGGTCCGAAGGATGGATAAAACGAACGAAAAAGAAAAAAGAAGAAAAAAAAAAGATTAATTTATTGTCTCGACAATTCGTCGAGTACCCTCGTTCCTTTTCCCTTTATACGTATCTTCGCATTTCCTACGATCTAATATCGTGCGGGTTTTAGTTTGAAAAAATAAAAATAATAATAATAATAAGATTTCGCACACTCGTCTCGAATTATTTGACCTTTATTTCTCCCACACCATTCGATGACCCCTTCCTTGCATTCGTCAACGATAATCCCAATTATGAGGGGTGTCCAAGTGAAGGATGACGCGTATCTGCAATGTCTGATACGAGAAATGCATCTCTCTCTCTCTCTCTCATATATATATATATATATATACACATACATACATACACACACATTCCAAGTATCAGAAATGTCGTCGTATTTCTTTACTGTCGGATTTACTCCATCACGTTTGACCTGACGCACATATCCATATATACAAAAATATGTACACACATACATATATATGTGTGTGTGTGTGTATATATAAGTAAAAATGAATGTATAAGGGTTGAAAAAAAATGGCAAAACGTAGTTAATTCCCATCGAATACCTCGTTATCCTTGTCCGTCCGATGAATTGATTGAAAAACTATATACACACACACACACACAAAGAGACATGAGAGCTTTTTACGTAGAAATGCTACTCAATAATTTTGATGAGAGAAAAAGCGATGAGAGGGAAAAAATAAATAACATTGGCGTGGGAGAAGCTCATTGATTATCCCTGTCGAATGTTAATACAGAAAACAAAAAAAAATATATATATATATATATACGTACGTATATACACATGAGTATCATTGTTTCATCCACTTTAATGATTAACCACACGATAATTGCGATTTATTGAACCGGGGTGAGAGGAGGAATAAAAACTAATAGAATCAACGACTTTGAGATTCGATGTACCGTCGTACGGATCTAAATATCATGGTAATATATTTCAAGTATTATTGTACGTACTATGACATATAATCGACATAATCATAACGATCTATCATAAATCGTTGAATGTCGATGATTCTCCGGCAATTTTTCTTTTATTTCTTTCTTTTTCTTTTTTACCCAAATCGTTATTAAAAACTACCCACGCGCTTAGAATCGCACCATCTAAATCAATAATTTAGAGAGTTGCGAAAATTTATAAGATAAATTATACGACGCAACACGAAGGCCTTCCGAGATAATATTATATTTTCAAGTTTCTTTTCTTTTTCTTTTAATTCTCGATACGATCATCCAAAGTTTCTAATCGATCGTTTACGATTAAATTTCCATTTGGATAAAAACAATGTGTGAATTATAACAACGACGATCGATCTCGTTCTTTCCTCTTTTTTTTTTTTGTTTTTTAATTCGTAATATCAAATAAATCTCCCACGTTTGTTATCGATCATTGTCACGATTAATTAATTTTTATATTAGAGAATTAGATTGTGAAAAAATTTTTATCATATAAAAATAATGATAAATTCTAACAATGGCAACACTTGTTGTAGCATTGTCTGTCTTCCTTGTATGTATGTATGTATGTATGTATATGTATGTATGTATGTACGTATGTATGTACGTATGTATGTACGTATGTATTGTATGTAGGATCGTTATGCCAGTAGAGAACTTCGATTATCGATAGTAGCTTTCAACCACCTATATATATATATATATATATATATATATATATATATATATATATGTGTGTGTGTATATAACAGTCCCAATTACTAGAATATTGATTCTCTTGTAACTATTCCAAGTAGCAATCGTTCGAAACGTCAATAATTTGCAATATCCCATAAATCGTGATGGGATCGAGTGTTACCTTTTCAGATTATAGTTGAAATTAAAAAGCGAAGGAAAAAAGAAAAAAAGAAAAAGAAAAAAATACAGAGAGAGAGAGAGAGAGAGAAATATATAGAGAGAGAGATAGAGATAGGAGACATTTTTACACCCAATCGATGTGCTACATTCTGAATGACTTTTCTGAATAGGATTGATGCAATGTTGTACAACGTTCCCCGTTCGATAATGTGCTAAATGTAACGATTCGCATACATGACCATCGTTTTTATTAAAGCTCATTTTCAGCCTTGAAACACGCGTCACGTTTTATGCGCAAAACCATATCAATGATATAATAATAATAATAATAATAATAATAATAATAATAATAATAATAATAATAATAATAATAATAATAATAATAATAATAATAATTAGAATAATTATAATAATAATTAGTGTGTAATAAAATGATGTTATTTTCTTGAAAAGTAACTAACGACGAAAAAAAAAAAGAAATATTCGAATATTAGGGTGTCCCATAAGTATATTCCTCTTTTTTTGGATATGCGAAATGAATAACGAAACTTCGTGGACGCCATAATATATGAACAAATCGACGATAAAAATGATATAATAATAATAATTATTATTTTTTTTTCTTTCTATGCCTCGTAAATGAATATTTCCATATACTCCTCGAGATCCCTATATCTCATTTACATTTATACACACATACATACATATATACATTAATATTGTATATTCATTATTTCTGCTTGCACAATTTCCCACCTACTCCTCTTTGTATTTCCAACAATAACTTTATTCACAGAACATTCTACTTAACCTCATCGTAAGTGCGAAAGGGACAAAAAGGAGGCATGAATGAAAAACGGTTGACCTGTTCTTATCGGAGAACGGGAGAAGGAAAAAAAAACAAAGAAAAAAAAAAGGAAGGAAAAAAGAAAAATAGGAAGAGGAACAAAAAAGTAATAACAAAAAAAGGAAGAAGAAGAAGAAGAAGAAGAAGAAGAAGAAGGGGTAATTGAAAGAAAATACATAGGAGAAAAATGGAGGAAGAAGGAAAAAAAAATAATAATAATAATAAGCGAACACGTTATTTTAATGAGTGGCACGCGCGATACGACGAAGGATTTTTAGAAAATGAAAAAAAAAGAAAGAAAGAAGAAAAAAAAATTAAAAGAAACTTTTACCCCCGTTTTCTTTCGCACCTTTCAATTAACGCGGCGACATTTTTGCGAGTAAAAAAGAAAATCGATATTAATAAAACGAGAACGCACAAATCCGTGGGAAATATAATGCGTTACGTGCGCGGGCGTGCAATACTTTAATGGGAGGAGAAAAAAAAAGAAGAAATAAAAAAAAAAAAAAAAGAAAGAAAAAATCGACGATGCCGAAAGATTTTTAGAAAATGAAAATATCTTTCATTTCTTTTTTTTTTCCACCTTTTTCTATTTTTTCTCTCTCCATTCCGTCCCCTTTCGGGTTAACCTAACATTAAAAAAAAAAAGAAGAAAAGAAAGTAAAAAGATTGTTGCAAATCGATCAAAACAAAAATTGATAATACATAATACGAGAGAGAGAGAGAGAGAGAGAGAGAGAGAGAGAGAGAGAGAGAGAGAGAAAGCGCTTACGATTTTTCCCCATTATTTTTATTACATATGTACGTAGATATTATCACAAATTATCGACCTATCGTTTAAATCGTCCTATCGAGATGAACAACCGAGATATCTTTTGTCGTGTTCAACAAGTCTGACCATTATAATATATATATATATATATATATATACACATATATATATACATATATCTTATTAGAAGGTGCAATTTATTTTTATCTGGAAGATAAATTATCCGAAAAAAGAAATGAAAAATTGTTGATCGGAGATCCCCACATTTCCCGTACGTCGTTCGCTTATTTTTCTTCGCGAATATTATGAATAAAACTATGCAATGCGAGAAGTACTTAAATGACGTCACGGCATTGACCAATGACGTCAGAAATTCGACAGACGACACACCATATCACTTTGTACGTCGGTGATTGGACTCATACAGCTATAGATAATTTTTTTTTTATTCTTTTTTTTCCCTTTCGTTTTATTTTTCTTTTTCTTCTTTTTTTTTCTTTTTCTTCTAATCATCGACCACGTCATAATCAAATGTAACACTCGTCGTAGGCTTTAACAATGCAAAACTATAATGCCAATGACCTTTTGAAATCTTGATTAAAAAGTATGTATGTCGATAGCACGAATAAAGGTATATCGAACAAGTTAGCCGATAAATCCAAGCGCTATGATTGCTGGAACTCTTGCGTAATAGGCGTTAATACTTTTTATCAAACGTATAAATATCCATTTTAAGTGGCACCAAGGTAACGCCAATGATTTTATTTCTGTTGATAAAAATTTTACGTTCGGTTAAATAAATGGAACAATGTCTATCTGGGACAAATTTTCCGTCGAGTTAGCACAACCCTCATATTATTTTTTGTATCGCTGATAAGTTCTCGGTCTAATACCATTTAATACTCTTACCAAGCGATGCAACTATATATATACATATATTTCAATTTATATACATTTGACATTTCCAGAAACCTTATTATTGTCCCAACGAACGTATTTATACATGGAAAATGATTTCTATGGAACGTAGAGATTATAAAGAGCGCACAAGATATGAAATATGATTACGTAGTAACTCAATTTATTAATGAGCGTACTTTACTTAATTATTTGAATGGAAAATGCTTCGATATGAAGAATCGGTTTAACACTGTTTAATATTGATTAAATACCGAATACCTGTTGGCTTTATTATATTGAAAGGAGAAACGCGGTGACTGTTGTACGCCATATAGTAATCAATTTAATAGAACATAATAAACAAATATTTTAATTCTATGATGAAAATTAATCTTTAAAATGTCACTGCGTATCAGGGATTATAATATTACTGCGAGAGTTATCTACGTTCTAACATTATAACATTAATCACAGATCTCATGACTTTTGAAAAATGATGTGATAATTTTAAGGTTATGTAAACGCATTAATAATCATTATAGGCTATGTTAGGATTGTCAATATAAAAATCGTCGAATATTCGTCGTACGTACAAAAAGGAAAAATAAACGAAAGAGTATCTCTTAAGCTTGCACAAAAAAAAACCAACATTCGTTTGTGACGTTCGTGGAATGCATTTCTTCTTTTTTTTTTTTTTTTAAATCGTTTCACTCTTAACTTCGCGTACGCGCTCTCGTTACTCGTCACAATGGTATATAAGTAAATAGATAATGAATTATTTGCTTACGTTCGTGAAAAAGCTTATTAAGTACTTGCAAATTCCTTCGTAAAGAGAATTTACGTTGGTAAGACTTGTTCGATAAACACAAGAGTTTTACGAGACGTCGTTTTCACATTATTTTCCCATAATCGATATAATTTCATCTCGGATCGCGAAACTTATCGACTTTAACACATTTAGAATGGCAATCGATCATGGAAAAACATACCGAGTCACTTATCACACGTCGAAGACTGCATACTTTTACGAACGATACGACATACATACGAATACAACAAAACCACTGTTAGGGGGATTTAAAAACATGATAGCTAACCGCTTTAAATTTATTTGTAAACGGAAGCTAGTGTCAATTTGCGCGCTGACGCCATTAAAGATTTGAATTCGAAAATTTCTCATTTCGTTTTATGATATTCTGTATGTGTGCGTATATATATATATATATATATATATATATATATATATATATACACACACACACACACACCTTTTTTAATAGAAATATTTAGAGGCTTCAAAGATGGAGGTCACACACACACACACACACAAGCACAGAGACGATGAAATATATGTAACGTTGCGCTATTAAAATCGTGATTAAATTGCAAAAGGAAAAATCTATGGCCGTTGTTGGACGTCCATCAATTAGGATGACGCCATTGTATTCGTTTTTATAATATCTAGCTACTAATAATGATAATAATAATAATAATAATAATAAAAAAGTTTCCGTACATATTGAGTAAATTTGAATGCCCCTATGCATTTAATATCGCTAATCGATAGCAATACTTTCTTTCTTTCTTTCTTTCTTTCTTCAACGTATCAAAATCTTATCACCGATTTCGCGTATTCCGTCGTTATCGTTGAAAGAGAAAAGGAAAAAAATAAAATAAAGAACAGGTACTTCTTCATTTTACAACGATCATTCTTCTTTTTTCCTCCTTTAAGAACGTTATTTGTCCGTATCGATGCAAAAGAAAAGAACAGAAATAAGAAAAATAAAAAAAAAAAAAAAACAGAAAAAAGAACAGTTTCGTATCCGAACAATTTCGGATCATTATTTCATCATTTGCATATGTACGATAAGATCTCGATAAAAAACGTTCGATATCTCATCCATTTTTTTTTAACGTTACATCGAGAACGTCAATAAAAAAGAGAGAAAGAGAGAGAGAGAAAGAGAGAAAACAAAAAAAACGAAAATTCCATCGAAAAATCGTACGGGGCAAATAATTATAATACAAAATTACGTTCGAGTAATGCAGGGAGAGGATTTTTACGTAAATGCGTATATAAACGCACATATGTGTGTGTGTGTGTGTGTGTGTGTACGTACATATCGAATATATATACCGATTCGAAATAAATCGTTGCTTTGTAATAACTAATATAGTAATACGTACGTAGGTAGGATTTCGTTAGAAATTCAATGTTAAAAATGTGTGGGGGATATGATATATATCGGCGACGATCCTGTCCTCTTTATCCTTCTTCTTCTCTCTCACTCATCGGCACTCACACACTGACATGAAACAGCTGAAATCCTCCAGCCATACTGTTTCTCTGGTTCGGCTACGGACGTTCCTTTGGAATCACCGACGACGTGCTGCACGCGTCGCGACGTGAGTCTCCACCAACTCCGTCGGACGGATGGGTGGAGGGGTTGGAGGGGTTGGAGGGGCGGGAAAGGAGGGGTATAGGGGGTCAGGCTTCTCTCCGATCGATTATCAAAGCCACGTGTTAGAGTGCTCTTTTTTTCCTACTTTCTACTAGACTCCTCTTAAAGGTTTACCCAATCGCTCCCATAGAATCCCATCTATCCCTGCCAACGTCTAGCGCACCACCCTCGCCTAAATCCTAACGTTCCAACACCCTCCCCCCCCTGCCCCACTCCCACCTCCACCCGGTTCTTCGTTAATCCAAATCTACGTCGATATCCGCAACGAATTATGTCGCGTATATTATGCGTACACGTAATTCCAATTAAAATATATTACATCTATGAATATCCTAAGATATATATATATATATATACTCAATCCTTCCCTTCCCTTCGTTTATACATATATATGTATATATATATATATCTCGTATACGTATTTTCTATAAAAATTCTAGTAAGATAAAAGGAAGGAAGGAAGGAAGAAAGAACATATTCGATTCTTACGATAGCTCTAGACGAGAGAATACGATGGGGTATATATTAACTGTATTGATTTAGCGCGAATTCGACCGATTTATTATTATTCCCATGACACGAATTTTAAATACCCGCTGGTACATATCATTCGTTATAAACTTCGACCAATCCCCAAGTTCCATTTGATTTCATAAACATGAATTCATACGAATGACGAGCGGATCTTGTAACCAGTCTTATTCGACCAATCAGATGCGACCTTTGCCGTCGCTCGCGTCTGACAGATCACAGCAGCGCCATCTGAATAAACGGGAAGGTGTCATCGGGCTTGACTGAAAACATTCTCATTCGAAGCAGAATCGTATCATGTACGGAAGATAGCGTGAATAAATTTATTAAAACAATATATATATGTATATATATGTATATATATATATATATTGTTATAGGCCGTTTGGTTTGCTTTTATATTAAATTCTACATATGTATATAGTATATTCTATATGTATATATATATATATATATATTTATATATACCTACGTAATACCAATTATTTGTACTGTACGCGATATTGCAATTGATTATTGTTGTTGTATCTTGTTTTATCGTAATATTGATCAATGTGTACGACGTAACAAGATCAGCGCGAAACCTTTTTTTTAACGCCACCCAACGTTCCAGATCGTTCTCAGGAATTTTATTAACAATAATTTGATATATTATAATGCCGGCTCCTAGTTCTCTTAGCGTCGCCGTTATTTGCTCCAGTAATATGAACAGAAGCATGGAAGCGCATGCCTTCTTAAGGTAATAGGTTATGTGAAACGCTGGGTGAATGTGAAAAAAATAATATATATATATAAAAAGAAAAAAAAAAAAAAATAAATAAACTGAATAAGTTAGATATATTGGAAGGAGACTAACGTGTGTTAATTATTTTTTCAGTAAAAAGGGCTTTAATGTTAAATCGTTTGGTACTGGTGATAAAGTCAAATTACCAGGGAATGCTCCAGACCGTCCTAATATATATGATTTTGGAACGACATACGATGAAATCTATAACGATTTGTTAAACAAGGACAAGCAATAGTATCCTAATTGTTGACGCAATGTTTTTACTTCTCTTTTCGATGAGAGATAATTATCATTTTTATTTTATTTTTTTATTTTTTTAGACAGATCTATCGAACATCTTATTTCTAGTTCAGAATTATCAATGATTTTATATTTCTTTAGGATTATAGAGATCTATGAAATTGTTGACACTGTATCGTTAAGTTTACATTGTAGAAATTTATATCTCTCCTATGAAATACCTTAACGAATAAATCAGTTATACACAGAATGGATTGTTGCATATGCTGGACAGGAATCGTCGGATAAAGCCTAAGCCTGAAAGATTTCAACTGTCCAAAGAAAAATTCGATATTTTGATAACCTGCGAGGAACGTGTGTATGACCAAGTAATTGAGTGTATGGAATCGAGGCCTCAAGAAGATAATCAGCCTGTACATCTTATTAATCTTGATATTCAAGATAATCACGAAGAGGCTACTGTCGGATCTTTTCTTATCTGTGAATTAGTCACTGTGGTAATCTCATCTTTTTTTCTTTTATAGTATTATCCCATCGTTTCTTCTTCTTTTGATACAAATATTTGCAATACAATTTTATATATAATTTATTTATTTATTTATTTAAAGTCGTTAAGAAGGATATACTGTAATATATAATAATAATGTATTTTATCACATTTCAGCTGGCCAACAGTGAAGACTTAGACAATGACATAGATGAATTGTTGCACGAGTTCGAATCGAAATTTGCTAGAACAATTTTGCACACGGTACTTTTCTACTAAGGTAATGTTACTATCGAAGCGATATTACCTATTCAGGCTATCTAATTTATATATATATATATATATATATATATATATATATATATATATATATATATGTATATATAAAAAAGGAAAAAAAGGATAAAACAAACAATACATAATTCTTATTATTATATCGTTTCCTGAATTTACCGATATAGAACTAAGGTTAACAATGAAGACGAATGATATAAGTGCTTCCTATATGAACAATGATCATTTTCGTTTAAATTTTGTAAATCTGACAAATTTGTATCATATATAGAATTTATAGCCAAGTTAAAAAAGATTGTATTGGGGAATAGGATGCCATTATATTGGCAAGATATTAATAAGAATAAATATAAAGTTTACAAAAACATAAAATATTTTAACTTTATTATAAATTATATATATATATACTTTATTATAATATATCTATGTGTGTATGTATGCGTGTACACGCACACACATTCACACACACATACATATGATTGTGTGTATTATACAGACGATTAATTTTCTTTTTTTTTTTTTTTATTTCATGGAAAACGAATGCTCATTTCTTTTAAATTCAGTAACTTGTATGCTATATAGAATTGATGATATTTTGGGATATAGTAGGTTTTTTAGACCTAGGAAAATCACAATTTGTGTATCATTAATTATCTTTCCATATTTTAATGCTGATCAAGATGAGCGTATAATCTTCTAGCCTTTTCCCGTTTCTTTTTATTGCAATGTTTATTAATCTTTTTCCATGGCTTTTCCTCAATACAAAGGGTTTGCATTGAACCAGCTACAGACTCCACCACCACACCACTAAAATTTATGTAATAATTAATATTAAAAAAATATTTTGTAAATGTGTGCTCTTCATATTCGATACCAATTGCCGTGAGACAGAGAGAGAAAGAGAGAGAATATGCACGGACAATTGTTTTATATATAATTTACTACCATTGTTTAAAAAATATATTAAATGTCGATAATTATTTAATAACAAAATATTAACAATTTGAAGTAATCCATACTTATGATTGTGGACATTTGGTAAACCAGATGATTTTCCAAGAACGCCTCTGGCATGAATGCCGCTAGATACTTGGTTTAAAAATTTTTTATCTAATTCTTCGGAAACAATTCTCCTTCCCCCTATTGCACGAACCATTCTAGGCGGTACGTGGGTATTTTCCTTTTTAATTCTACGCTGTGGCGGAAATAGATGAAATTCATTTTGATTTTGCGTCGGCGGTGCAACGCAATATAACAGTTTGCCATTAACAAAATCCTTTAAAACGTAGCGAGCAGTTCGTGGATTATCTGGTTGTCCATTTTGTGTCATAAAACCTCTACTATCTGAAAGCAGATATATGCAATGATATTTATCGGCGTATGTATAATTCTCGTATATATATAATAATAATAATAATAATAATAATATATATATATATATATATATATATATATATATATATATATATATATATTTCAAAATTATTGAAGGAGTAACGAATAAGTAAAATGTATATTCTTAATAAAGACCTACATCCGTATGCGTTTAAAATTTCTTCCGCGGTTGGCGATCTATCTGGATCTTCTCCTTCCGCCGGTAGAGGTAGCATAATTCCGTACATATCCTCGATCACATATTTAGGTATTAACGTACCAAGTAACGTAACCGGTGGAACATGATCTCTCATTTGATCTATCGGTAATATCCCATTTAAAATCATATCGGCTTTGGTACAAACGAACGATGGCATCACTAGACCAGGACAATCGCATAATAATAAATCTTTATCCAAATAGAGCGTTTGAAAATGCTTCGTTTTGCCTGGTGTAGCTGATACCGAGACTTTTTTGTATTGTAATAATGCATTAATCGTAGAACTTTTACCGACATTAGGATATCCTACCATACCAATCGTCGTAACCCCCTCCATATACGTTTTATCATTATACATCGACCTAAATAATAATATCAATTTATCCCTGGTTAATAATTCTGGTGAATTATTAATTGACGATTTATCATTCCCGAGTTCAGACATTTTATTATCCCTATCTCGTATCTCCGTATTCTCTATTACACTAACCAACGACTCTTCGTCACTTTCATTATTTTCATCGTTACTTGTACGATCCCGATCGCCATCGTCATTATCCTGCGCGTCGACGTGATCATCGACATCCTCGTCGGATTCTTCCACAATTTTCTCATCCTCCGCAGCTAATTTGGCAGAAAAAAAAGCAATCCGCATATCGACGCTATTGAAGTATTCCGCCCAAGACCGCCTTTGACTATCGGTCAAAAAGTCTGCCTTGTTGATAAGAATCAAATTAATTTTCTTGGAATCGATTTCTTTGACATAATTTTCCAAATCCTCGCAACGAAACAATAAGGGATTTCTCGCGTCGACTATTTGAACAATGATATCGCTACGTTCCACCACTCTCCACAATTGTCTCCAAAATTCTAAATTCTTTTCGTAAGGCGTAAGTATAAGACCCTCTGCCTCTTGTAACATAGCTAGTCCTCGTCTCCACTCTAAAAATTCTTCCCTCTCGGTGGCTTGTAAATCTTGACCGGTAGTGGTGCTATCCCATTTGGGTCTTCTAGGTATTTTAAGAAATCCCTTATTCTTTTCGTGAGCTTCCAATACCTTCTTCTTCTCGTCCTTGGTCAATAATCCCGGTAGACCGTGCAAATTGACAAATTTTATGTTTAACTTTTCCGCGTTGAATTCGGTACCGGCAAGATCGGCGGTGGAAAGAAATTCCTCGAAGGAGCTCTCCTCCGTGACGGATTGAAGATTGAGACAGGCCCAATCGTATCCATCGTTGACATTTTCCGAATGCAGCTAGAAACATGAAAGGATATATATATATATATATATATATATATATATATATATATATATATATATATCAAATCAACATCAAAGACTTTTCACATTGTCAAACCGTCGACAAAATGTCTATCTCGAGATAACCTCAAAATTACGATCGTCAAAAGCGATGAAAAAGATCAGCGATCGACATTGAATATATCCAATTACGAAAACGACTTTTGCACGTGATACAACGTTAATATATTTAAAATTTCCAATATAACGCGAGGTTATGTTTCTTTTCTGTCGTTCCATTTCAAACGTAAGGTCGTACAAAATGTAAACAGAAACTTTACCTTGGACACATCTCCGCGAAACTTTCTCGCGGTCGTAGAAGCGAAACGATCTCTGATCAACGACTTTCCTAAATTTTGCACTTTAGTTTTCTTTCCCATTTTCTTCTTTTTCCTTATTTTACAATTTTATCATTTCCCTTTCGATACACACTTACACAATATTGTGCACTCGTCGTCCTGCTGCGCGTAAGTAAATTCAATCGACTTGACTCCGTTCGACGATACTCGCGAAAGATGGCGCCACCGTTCCCTATTTTATTCACCAATCCGAGGCGCCCCACGCATCGAATATTTACTACCGCGACTCTTATCGATTTATCGAAGTATGTATATTGATGAGGCGAATTAAAAACGATTCAAACGGGAAAGAAAATGCGTAGAAAACGTATCTCTCTCTCTCTCTCTCACACACGTATGCGTAATTACAAACGTTGCAAGCGTACGACGAATTTGATACCGTCAACCGTAAAAAAGCCAAATGAAAATCGACGTAACAATTAATTCGATAATAATTTCTAGCGTTTCGTCGTAAATAAGAACAAAAAAAAAAAAAATAAAAAACGTGTAAAACAATATTCCAACAAACAACAACGAATTAGTTTTTCAAAGGAAGATCTCCATTCCAAAATGCGCACGTATATTTTCAAAAACGTTGGACGAACGTAAAATGAAATATTAATGAGATAAACAAAAATATATATAAATATACATTAAAATAAATGAATGCAAATAAGGATCGTGATTTTATATATCGTTTTTATACGATTGCGATCCGTTCGTAAGCGATCTCTCGAAACGCGACAATGAAAAAAAAAAAAAAAGAGGGAAAAATTACAATCGCTCGTTGAAATGAATCTTTTGTTTTGTTTTTCCTTTTATTTTTTTTTTTAAATTATCTATCCGACGGCACGTTCGTAATGGGTATGGAAGAGATAATATATCCTTCAACGTTCGCATTGTATTACCATTCACGTTTCGATTACTACGGGAACTTTAAAAGTGTCACCTGTAACACGCTAAGTGTCCTCGAAAAACACTGACATATATACGTACACATACGACAAATATAGGATATATATATATATATATATATATATATATATATATATATGCAAATATGTATTTGAAACGATCGTAGAACAAACAAGTCAAATAAAACGCGGATATAGTTGAAACGGAAAACGAGATGAAAGAAACGTAATAGTCAAAGAGAGAACTATATAGATAGACAAACAAAGAGAGAAAGAGAGAGAGAGATGAATAGATGGCTAGATAAATGTATAAATAGATGTAGAAAGAGAGGGAACGATATGATACGAGGATAAACGAGGAAACTGATAAAAGGCTATAAGTGAGATGGACGATGAAAACGGAAAGAGGAAAAAGAAAGAAAGAAAGCAAGAAAGCAAGAAAGAAAGAAAGAGAGAGAGAGAGAGAGAGAAAAAGGAATCCTGTATCCCAGAGCCAACACGCAGGTGGTAGACGTAGTAGAAAGGAGAACCCTTACGACGATATTTCTCCATTCTATTATTTTCTTTTCTTTGGTTACTTCCTACCAAAGTAAAGGTCGCTACCATCCTAAAAGTGCAAACGAGAGGGTGAATATGGTGAAGGAAAGAGGAAGACGAGAGTAAGAGGAAGAAGAAGTGGAAGTAGAATATAGGAATAAGAGAAATATTAGAAGAGATATAGAAGAAATAGAAAAATAAGAGGAAGAGGAAGAAGAAGAAGAAGAAGAAGAGGAAGAGGAAGGAGAGACCGAGAGAGTTCTCTCGGCACCGGTTGCATTTCGCAGTAGTGCAACAATGAGACACGAGATCGGTCGAGTATATAGGGTGAGGTTAGGGAGAGGGTATTGGGGCTATGACGAGATGTTGAGAAAGGAGGGGAGGTTGGAGAAGGAGATTGGAGGGGGTAAAGTATCGAAGGAGAGGGATGGGAAGGGAGGTAGGGAGGGTAGGGAGAGGGAGAGAGAGAGAGAGAGAGAGAGAGAGAGAGAGAGAGAGAGAGAGAGAGAGAGTAAAGATGGACACGGTCATAGGAAGGACGGTCTGTGGGAAAATAGGGTTGGGCACGGGGAGGCGGGGACGCATGCGTCGACCCGGCAAAGGGCTGTTATGTCGCACTCTGCCGTCAGTTCGGTCAGTCGTCGTGACAACCTCGTTGATACCGTTTCTATATTCCGTCGCTTCGCTTCGTTTATACTAAAGATAGAGAGAGAGAGAGAGAGAGAGAGAGAGAGAGAGAGAAGAAGAAGAGAAAGAGAGACAAAAATCGCCGCGAACTCGTCGCGATAATCATTGTTTTATATCATAAGTGCGTTCGTGTCGTTCGTTCTTTCATTCGTTAGTTCGTAAGTTCGTTCGTAAGTTAGTCCGTTAGTTTCGTTTATTTACTTATTTATTTATTTATTTATTTATTTACTTACAAGTGTTCCTTCATCCTTTCTCACCTCTTTTTCTTTCTTTTTTCTCTCTTTTCTTTTTTTTTTTTTTTTCTCTAGATCGACCACAATACCCCATCGTTAAATTCTTATTTATATACATATATGCGTACGCATGTACGTATATATTATATACAAACACGAATATAGATAGATATATTAAAAAGTTTTCCTCCGCAGGAGAAAATCTTTGAAAATCGATATCGAACTTCTCTCTCTCTCTCTCTATCTATCTATCTATCTATCTATCTATCTCTCCTCTCTTTCTCTCTCTCTCTCTCTCTCTCTCGTTTTTTTCTCTGCTATCTCTCTCGCGCGCGCACGCACGCACGCACACGAGCTAGCAGCCGGTAATCATCGACAAAACTATGACGTGTCGTAGTGTTGCGAAGAAGTAAGGAAGGGCTCCTCCTTCTCTCTCTCTCTCTCTCTCTCTCTCTCTCTCTCTCTTTTTCACATTTGTTAAAAAAGAAAAAAAAAGGAAAGGGAGAAAAAAAAAACGATTCTACCATCTTCTCTTCTCTTCTCTTTATCACTCTCTCTCTCTCTCTCTCTTTATTTATCTATCTCTCTCTCTCTCTTTCTTTCTCTACCATTGAAATCGGTGAAAGAGGATGAAGGGAAGCTTACTTCGCAACGTTCACGAATGGCGAGTGTAATTTGTGGGTTTTCCTCGTTTTGTGAGATCCGGACAGGTGTGTGCTCCGTAACCCTTGGCGATACTTTATTGGTACGTTTTTCCCCTACCATTGGTATGTATGTACATACATAGTTATCTATCTATCTATCTATCTATCTATATTATAACGTTTTATTTTCTACGTTTACGTCTAAGTCTACGTCTACGTCTATGTATCTCTACGTCTACGGCTACGACGATTACGATGACGAAACGACGACGACGACGAAATCGTTTTTAAACGAAAACGAAGACGAACTTTTATGGTCGTCTTGAAGATCTCGGTTCTTGAATTTCTCCCGTTCTATTTTCTCTCCTTCTTTCACGCTTTTTCTTTTCTTTCGTTTTTTTTTTTTTCTTTTCTTTTTTTTTTTCAATGTGCCGTACCACGTCACATCGGACGCGTGTTTCGTAAGAATCGTCGAAACACGAAATCGATTTCGTGAAAATAGCGAAACGAATTCTATTCTTTTTTTCTTCTTTCTTTAATTCCATTAAGTCTCTCTCTTTCTCTCTCTCTCTCTCTCTCTCTGTGTTTTTATTTTTCTCTCTATTTCTCTCTTTATCCTTCTTTGAAGATTTTCATTTGCACGGAAAGAGTTCTTATCATTTATTTGCGTCGTTATTAACTTCTTCTTTTTTCTCTTTTCCTTTTCTTTTTTTACTCTTACGAAATAAAGAGAGAGAGAGAGAGAGAGAGAGAGAGAGAGTGAAAGAAAGAGAGAAAGAAGTGAAAGAATTGCACGAGAAATTGGATAAACTTTCGGCTTACTCGAGATAACTACA